>QFET01008760.1:0-15154 GCA_003316355.1 Tuber calosporum | reverse complement strand
GGAACCTATCGAGAACCTGGAGAACTCAATGGAAATAATAGCGGAATATTGGAAAGAAATCCACAGCACAGAACCGATGCCTAAGATCACCTCCCACTATGTCAGGACCTCTTGGGAGCCTATGGAAGTCTCTACAATCCCTTGCCCCAGAACCATAGTACCCAACGATTTCTGGCAGCCCTATAACGATGAAGAATACGATTCTGCAGGCTCAGATGATAGCTACTTCAACAATGATGATGATTCTATGCTCTGGCCTTGGGAGAGCGGCGATGAGGTCTATGGCCTTAGGAGAAGATAAGTTTTGTTCAGATTTGGGGAATGTAACATGTGTACATGTTCTGGTACCTCTATTCCAACTCTCGTTAGCCTTTCCTTTGTCAGATTACCTTCATTTGATTTGATTTCCTTTGTATTTGATTTCCCTACCGGAATCTCTAGATTCCGGTGCCCGTATCACTGTATGCTTTGGAGGATCGGCAGGATTGTGCCCCAGGAGTTCCAAGGGAAGGAACAGGTCATGTATACCGGCGGTAGGATAGAGGCAGTGTTGTGGGAAAGCCCCAGGCTTTCTAATACTCCGGCAGGGCCATAGGATTCCGGTAGCTGTACACTTACCGGTAATGCTAGTGGCTGCGGGTTTCTAGAGCCTCAGCTCTTGCAGGACAGATTTGATGTATTTAAGAGTGGTCTCCTGGCTAGCAGGAGACATCAGACTTGAGACAGATGCCTAGACAGTGAATAAACTTGGTTGAACGGCGATCCTATTGTTCCCCTTCGCTCTATAAACCATTCTATTGTACTCCCCTTGTCTTCGCCTCTCAGCAGGTCTCCCTTAGACACCAAAGCGATAGCAGGCTACCGCTTAGGCTCTATTGTATAACCGTTCACACAGGCAAGCGCCTGTTACAGTCGGCTAACTACCTCATATATTCCGGAGAGGGCGGTGCACAGGAGTGGGATGATGGTAGCCTCCCCATCCGAATGGGTGTGGAGGAGGGAGTTGTCAAACGCTGGGAAGGATTTGCGGGATAGGCTAAACTGGGTGACTATAGCGTCCAGGAGGTTCTGGGTTGCAATCAAGTGGCCTGGGAGGGGTCCAGGGGTGCTGGCACGGGAGTAGTGGGCTGAGTAGGGGGCTGTGGGGTGCTGGGTGTGCGAGGCTGACATGGAGGGGCCAGGGGACGCTGTGGCCATTTCTGTTACACAGGAAATGTGGCTTTGTCGCTAAAGAGTGAAGCTTAAGCGAGGGGCAAGATTTGGTGTGTCGTGGCTGTTGCCACACACAAGGGCGAAGTTTTGTTCGGCTGAAATGAGCAAGAATTTCAAGCGGGAGGAAAATAGAGGCCGCGGAGTGTGTCCTTTAACTACGCGGGGTTTTTTATTGATTTTTGATTATCTCCTTGAATTACTGTTTAAGGTACAGAAACTACATAAAGCGCAAGCTATGGCAGAAAGAAACCTCCAACTACAGTCCACCCCATCTCCCCGCAGCTAAAAAAACCCTCACACCGAAACAAGTTAGGCCCTTGCGTAGATAAAACTACTAAGGAGAAACAGTCCTGAAATCTTCCTAACGACACTAATCCTTTCACCTCCACAGACGAGCGACATAGGAAATAAACAAAGTCCAATAGTGAACAAGAACCAATACCCCAAAAGGAAACAAAACACCTAAGCGAGAAACCAACCTGAACCATCAATATGGCCAATGGCACAACATCCCATATCCCGCTAATCCAGGAGGGTACGGCGGGGGGCGGGGGCAATTAAATCCCCAGGCACAAGGAGGGGATAGGAATCAAGCCGAAGGAGGTCGGTAAGCTGATAGAGGAGGAGGGAGTGTGTGGTAGGCAATGTAAATCGCCGGATCCTCCGGAAATCGTGGCAGTATAGTGCCAGCAGAAGGGTGGAGCAGTAGGGTGCCATCCAGGGCGCAGTAGGGTGCCAGCCAATCAACCGTCAGGAGGAGAGATGAGGAGAGGATGGCGGAGGGGTAGACCCAAGGACCAACAGAGTCGTGTGCGTGGTCATCTAGGCAGTTCTCATCAAAGTGAGAGTGGGGGAATCGACCATCAGACTGCTAGAGCAACTGTAGGCCTGTAGAAATTTTCCCACTGCTGCAACCCTGTCTCCCAGCCGTATAGAAAGGTCAGAGGGAATTCCCGACCGTGCAAATATTAAGCGAGGCAGAGCAAAAAAAGCTAAGCGAAGCAAAACAAAAGCGGGGAGAGGAGAGGAACCATCAACAGAGATGGCAGAAGAGGAGAGAAGAAGAAGCCCGAAGGGGTGGACCCTAAAGAGCACGGAGAGGAGGGAATCATTAAGACAAATCTCCACCCCGTGGCATAGCCACAGGGCGGAGTTGAGTCAAAACAAAAGTGGTGATGATTTCTCGTAGTGTTGAGATTTCAATCGCCGGGTTTGTAGAGGAGAGGGAGGATGTCCCTTAACTACAGGGGTTTTTTATTTATTTTTTTTGATTATCTTATATATTCGCTGTTAACATACAGGAACCTGCATGGAGCGCTAGCTATGGCATAAACGAAACATTAATTCCAAACGTGCAAAACAAAAGAAATAAACGCACCAGTTCTCCCCTAGTGATAACCATAACGTCACCACGCCCAACAAAGGCGATATATTTAAAAAGTATTGAATGAAATGATATCAAAAGAAATCATAACCGAAAGGAAAGATAAAGCAGGAAAGATAAACCACTCAGCCTGAGTCATAGTCGGAGGAGGAGGTGGAGGAGGCAGCGATGGAAACAACCGCTGGCATGGTGGGTGGGTAGTTCGTGCGAGTAACGCGCATGTATGAGGCAAGACCGAGGATCATGTCCAGGTCGGCCCAAAGTGGGGAGCCATGGTCCATCGAATGCAGCTTCGGAAGGTAAAGCTGGCCTTCTCGGGACTTGGATGAGCAGTGGAGAATTGCATGCTCAAAGGTTTCATCCTCTGATTCACAGGAAGGGCAGGTGGGAGAGCGATCGGCATCGTTCCATGAGGGTTGTGCTGCGAGATAGCTCTTTCCAGTACGCATTTGGTGAATTCGCTCAGCTGTAAAACTGTCGAGGCCCATGAATGCATTTGGGCGTAGGGACGGCTTGAACTGGTAGTAAGGAGGGGGTGGGGACAGGAGTGTCCAATCAGTGAGGAGGTCCTTTCTGCACTCCTCCTTCATCAGTTTGTAGGAGACAGCACCTGGGATCGGGGGAGGGGGGGCAAACACAGTGCCCAGTAGGAGGTGGGAGTTTATCTGTAGGAGTTTGAAACCGTCCGGTGCCATCTTGACCAAGAGGTAGCACATCCCATCGATTGGGAGGTGAGACCGGACGGCGGGTATGGGCCTTGGTTGGTTCCAACAGAGGGGGATTTAATTGGCCTTAAGGCCACGAAGGAGGTAGTGGGAGGAGTCCCCTGCTCTAAAGTTGGAGAAGGATGGAAAGGATGGAGGCAGCCGGGCTGAGGCTGGGTTGATCTCGGGAGGGGAGCAGGCTAGCCGTAGTGCAGCCATCCTGCGGCGATGGGTCAGGAGTGAGTTTAGGGGGGGAAGGCAATCCTCACATGGAAGGATGGATACAGGGGTCGATGAGAAGCACTTGGTGACCTATCGTTGGACTTTGCTCCTAAACACCTCCATCTTCCCCATCATCGCAGCATTGGGGATGAGGGGGTCAGCTCCGTAAGTGAGGATCGGTAGCAGCAGACCCATGGCCAGTCTGCGGTTCAGGTAGGGGACTATGCCTATGCCAGGAGGAGAGAGTTGCCTGATGAGACCGAAGGCCCCTTGGGCGAGGGCTAGCCTCTTGAGGAAGTGGGTAGAGGTTTCCATTGAGGGTGAGAACCAGTATCCTAGGCACCGTACAGTGGAAGAAGGGTGGAAAAGACTCCCATCGAGAGAGACAGGAGCCAGTAAGCGGGGAGAGCGGTCCCTTGGAGTTCGCCAGTGGATGAGTTCGGTTTTTGGAACAGAGAAGGAGACCCCAAGTGGGGAGACCTTCTTGCAGAGGCGGGTGTAGTAGTGTTGAAGTAGCTGTGTGTTCCTCCGGTATGACCCAGACCCAACAGTGACAGTGAAATCATCAACATAGGAAAACATAATCCCTTTTGCGATAGACAGGTGCAGGGAGGATACATAAATTAAAAATAACAAAGGAGATATAGGAGAGCCCTGGGGGGCGCCCACTTGAACAGCTAAAAAAATATTAGGTGAGCCTTGGAAAATCAAGTGGCATTTGCGGTCAGTCAAAAAGGAACAAACTCAAGAGACCATATAAGGAGATACGCCTTTAGCGTGAAGTAGGGAAGATAAACAACTACAGGAAATATTATCAAAGCCTCCATTGATGTCAAGGAAGAGGGTAGAGATCTTGAGGCCTACACGTTGCAGTAGGCGGACTTCGTGTGTGAGGGCTGCACATGCGTCAAAGGTGCTGAGGCCGGGAAGCGTGCCGCATTAGTTAGGGTGGATGCGGCCAACAATGCGGGCCATTAGCGAGAGGCGAGTTGCCATTATCCTTTCCAGAATTTTAGAAATAGTTTCTAGGAGTACAAAGACCCGAAAGGAGGAGGCGGAGTTGTAACTTATTTCACCCAGTAATGGGTCACTCCTCTGTAATGGGTCACCCCCCAGTAATGGGTCACATATACATTTTTCCGTACTCACCTAAAAAGTGAAACTCTGCAAACATGTTTGAATTCAAGCTTTTGTAATTTTCCATGCTAATAAAATGAGAGCAGGCAATGATTATGACAAAAGATGAAATGTTTTTAACAAGAAATGCAATAGGAATTCAGCAGAGTGATAATACATGAAAATATTCTAAATCTCTGGCAAGGATGACATTCCCACTCCACCATTGATACCATAATTTATCGAATGCCGGCTAGATCTGTAGGGGCGGCTGCTGCTAGAGCTGGAAGTTGCAGAATTTGATTTATGTAACTATTGATTGTAAGCAAAGTTTTTTCAAATATTGAACAAAATAGGATATTATACATACAATTTGTTCTTCCTCTTCAGCACTTGTTTCACCCTGTGAACTTTCGGAAAGGACTAAAGAGACTGAGGTTTGTGTCTCAGGTTTGATCCTCTTCCTTGGTGCCTGTGGTCTTCTACCATTTGCATTACGAATCCTTCCTGCCTGAACTTTTGCCTGCTTCTAGAGATCACCTCTTTGAAGCTTCTTATACAATTCTCCAGGAACCTTTGTATGAAGAAGGAGTCCACCCTTGATCTGGCGGCGGTCAGGCTTGCTTGGCTGTATAGACTCGAGTTGCTTAATTGTTGCTTTGTCGAGAATTGACTGAGTTTGAGCAATTTTCTGCAGGGTCAATTGCTTGGTGAAGCAAAACACTTGCCTCTCCAACATTCTCAAGATTGGCTGCCTTTTTTCTTATCTCATCAACCTCTTGAGCTCTGCCATCTCTTCCATCTAAGGGCCTAAGTCCTGAATATCTTGCTGAAAGGGGAATTGGTGGAGATGCATTCATTTGAAGGTTGGGATTTTGAAGTACACGTTGACGATTAAAAAGGATGATTCCACTTGCACGCCAGGCAGAACCCACATTCTCCACTATCATAGCCTTCTCCCTTGCCCTTTGTAGCATTGGATAGAAGTCTCCTTTACGCATCTTCCAGAACGGTCCATGGTTGCGTTGAAAGTCTTCTAGCTCCTGTTTGTAATAGTTTCCCAAAGGGGAAAATAATTCAATATTCAATGGCTGCAAGATATGGGTAGTATGTGCAGGAAGGCAAATGAGGTGCACATTATTTCTAAGAGCATGCTCAATGAACTCAATATTGTTGACATGTGAGCTGTGGCCATCGAGGACAAGAATCCTGTGTTCAGTTATTCACTTAGCTGGACGTGAATGTGGTTCAAATATTTGATCAAACCACCCAATAGCAATTTCCAATGAGGTATATCCCGCCTTGGAGTAGGTAAATAAGGCATCATTCTCCATCTCATAATTGATATTTGAATGATGGCCCATGAGGTGTGCTGTAGAAGAGTGAATAATAAGGGGTGCCAATACTCTGCCATTACCAGAAACCACTTCAATCACTGTAACCCAGTCTCTCTTGCCATCCTGCATTATCTTAGGATTCCGTCTACCTGTACGGCAAAGAACTGTTCCACCTCCACCTAAACCCATTGCAAACTCTTTCTCATCTGTATTCCAAACATTTTCTGGTAGGACATGATATTTGCTTTTCAAGATATAAAATCTCTTCAGATATTTCTTTAGAATAGAAACATCAGTCGCAAGAGCTCTTTGCTTGTCAATGCTCTTTCCAACCTTGCTTTGAATACCCGGATGTCTCTGAACAAACCGGTCTACCGACCCCTTCCCAATTTCGGCCACTCTTCCTTTGGCTTTTAGAATTTCATAAACCATCTGCAACACATGTCTGCGGCGAAGGGGAATGCCACGATCATCATAATCCTCAATCCTTTAAACTATTACCTTCTCCTCAAGGTGGGTGAGCAACTGCTGGCCCTCGTAGGCAACCTTTCGTGGATTGGTACTGCCTTTAAGTTGGTTCTGCAGGGTGGTATTTGAAACTCCGAAGGTTTCAGCGAGATAGTATATGGAGAGGTTTGGATCTTGTTGTTTGGCGACAATGGCTGCCTGAAGACAATTCTCCAGGTCAGGCTTCTTGTTTCGCATTGGTGGTAGGACGATAATTCACAAAATTTGATATAAAAAGAGTAATGGTTGTTGGTCAGAATTAACTAAGTCTGCAGAGTAAAAAACATTAAAACTTTGAGGATCTTGCTCTACATCTAATATTGCCCTAATCTTTTACGATTCACAGAGCCTATAGTAAATCACCTACACAATCACCTGGAGATATATTGGATTTATCCCGTGAACCATTTCTTTTCTTTAATACAATTTCTGATAGAATCATATAATCTCACTTGGACTATTTACAGAGGTGAAAATTATATTGCAGTTTTCAAAAATGGCAGACTTGTTTAAGAGTCTAAAGCCAATTTGGGAATTGAATTTGAATAAGGTCCGATTATTTTTACCCCCAAGAATCACAAATTTATCAAAATAATCTTGGAGATTGAGTGACCCATTACTGGGGGGTGACCCATTACTGGGTGAAATACGTTAAGTCTTCCTAAAACTAATCTCTTGTGCGAGATATGGTCCTCATCAGTTTCTGAGTAAATGATATGTCATCCATGTATGCCCAAACGAATTTTCCAATAAATCCATCTATGACAAATTCGATAACTCTCATAGCTGTAGCCTGGGCATTGCCATCTCCTTACAGCATAACTCTGCATGCAAAGGATCCAAAGGCTATCTTGATGGTATTGTATTTCTCATCGCTGGGGAGAACTCGAATTTGCAAGTACCATTATGCAAGGTCTATGAGGGATCTGAACTTTGCTCTGGCAACAGTTCTGAGTATCATGGCTTGGTTGGGAATCGCTCCATGGTCCTTGATAGTAATATAGTTCCTGGGTACAAGGTCTGCAAGCAGTCTGATTTCGCCATTGGGTTTCAACTTTGGGAATATAACTGGGTTGTGTGCCTCGCTTGGGTAAATGATTCCTTTTCCTTTCCAGTCCTCAATTAGTGCTCTGTAGGCAGGCATGATCTTGTCTGGGAATGTGAAGAATCTCGGATTATGGTCCAAAATTGTATCATTCAGCTGGATGTGGTGGTTGACATCTCTCAAGGCTGGTAATTCCGCCATTTTCTTGCCAGGGAATACTATAGGAAATTCGGATATGAAGTCAGGGGCATCTGCTTCATTCATTGCTGAAGATCGTCCATGTGTAGCCTTCTTGCAGGTTAAGGTAATTCCTTTGTCAGGGAAGGTGATAATAGATTTTCTACTATCTATTACAGCATAGTGTGCTGTAAGGTAAGGTATTCCTAGGAAGATATCATAGTTGTCCAGGGAACGGACTAGGGCTTCACAGATATCGCCGGTTTCCTTGTCAATCTGTATTACAGGCTTTGCAACATAGTTGATTACTGAGCATGATCCTTTAACTGCCCTCTTCAGGTTGATAGGAGTCTCAAGGTCTCTGGTAGGGATTTGGTGGGTAGTGACGAACCTTCCTGATATCAAGTTGTCTCCAGTGGTTCCTGTATCGAATAATCCCTTTGCTTCATGACCATTGACTGTAATGTATGCTTCTAGGGCTTGGGATTGGGACCCATTAGGTCCTGCATAGTTTGTGGTAACTGTGACTGATTCCTTTACTCTGGAATCTTCTTCCCTGGTATGGTATATTCTCCTGAAATTCTGGGGTCTCCTGGATCCGCCAGGGCCTCCATTTCCTCACTACTGGATGCACCTAAGCTTCTTCTTCCCAAAGTAGTTATCGGAGTACTGTCCATATTTTCCACAATAGTAACAGTCATTGTCTCTTCTGCGCCGATCCTTCTCAGCCTCGGATACTCTTGGATCCAGAGAGGTATTGTTGGAGAACCTTGGTTGATTTCGCAGGGTGTTATTCTGGGGGCCCTTGGGTGCTTATTGGGAAACTGCATTGGATATTGCATTTCTTTGACGATTACTATATAGACCTGTAGAGTGGGCAATTACATCTCGCTTTTCCACTATCTCCACTAGATGGTCAAAGGAGGTGTCTGAAGTCATATGTGGTTTCACTTCTCGCTTGAGCTTGATATCCATGGCATCTAAAAGTCTCAGCTTCCCTGAATAGTTCGAAATTGTTCCTTGGGGGAGACTGTTTGTCAAGGTTTCAATTCTGATTACAGTATCGGTAATCTGAGCTGTCTTTCCGCCTGTAGTTTGTTTTACTTGTAGCCACTGTTCATAGATGATATCTGTGGATGTAGAAGGAAGGAAGTAGGCCTCGAATTCCTGTTTGAGTCCAGTAACTGTGTGGTCTCCTTGGGATACTTCATATTAGGTGAATTTATTGAGGGCTTTCTCTCTGCAATAGGCTCTATAGTATTGCAAGACTTCAGGGGCATCGTCAGTTATGCCAAAGCTGGTAATGTATCGACGGACTCTGTTGAACCATGAGTTGATTCTCAATGGGTCACGATCTTTTCCTTTTCCTGTGAATATAAATAGTGCATGGTATTTACGATGATTATTTCCCTCTAGGGGGACTAACATGGTCATGGGTGCAGGGCTTGGATTGCTTGGTGGGCTAGGTGGACTAGGTGGTCTTGGTGGACTAGGTAAATCATCTGGAGCAGGGCTTGGTTCTCGGGTTCTCTTGGTAGACTTGGCAGTCTAGGTGGCGAAGCTGGGGGTGCTGGTCCTGGAGCGTCCTCTGTACCGGAATCTGATTCTGGTTCTGAGCTTGGTTCTTTCTTGGATTGGATTTCTTGGTGGAGCTGTTCTTGTACTTGAGCTTAGACTTGGGCTTGGTCTTGGTTTTGGGCTTGGTGTGGAGCTTGAGCTTGGTCTTGGTCCTCTTCTTTGCAGCTGCTGCTATGTACTGAAGATAGTTCTGAATCCTCAGATGGTGGAGCAGGTGGGGGTGCTGGCGCTTGACTTTGGGGTCCTGAGGAGGATGCTATTGATCCTCCAGTTAAGTGCCTTCTGGTATAACTTGGAAGCGAAATGGTTGATACCTAGGGTGAGCTGGTCTTAACCGGACTCCGCTCAATGCCTTCTTAGAATCAGGGAGGTGTACTAGTACTACAGGGTCAAGGGAGGCAAAGGGTGATCACTCCTCCACCGAAGATCAAAGGTATACTTGAATCTAGGTCAAAAAACGTAACCTACTCCCAAGTATCTCGAGAATCCTAAAGGGACTCTGAAGATACTATTAGGATAGGGGGAGAAGCGTCCATGGACTGGTCTTCAATGTATAAGGTAAATGGTATGGAACTGATAGAGTGACCGTTCAACTTTTAGTATTAAAGATGATAGTCCTGTGAGGCTTGAGAGTCCAACTCCTTAAGGGATTGCAGGCTATTTAAATACAAAAGATTGTAGCAAGGAAAACTAAGCAAAAGCGCAAACATCTGGTCCAACAAACATGCTAACAGAGGCTGCATAACAAGGTAATCATATTCCGAAAACAGAGGGTTAAAAGCGACTGGATGGAGCTCTCAAAACAAGTAATGGAATTCAAGCAAGAAAGAACAAGAGATCGCTAATACTATACAAATCTAGTAGGTATAGCAAGAGGATAGCGATACCCAAATGGGTAGAAGCAAGGAGGGGTAGTGATAAGCGAAACAAGGAAAGAATAACCAGTTAGGAAGTAATAACCAAGTAGCAAGGGACAACCAAATAAGACCGCTTAACAGGTATAAACCGAAATAAGTAATAAGCAACATCAAGTCAGTAGTAATAGTAGAAACATAGTAGGATTTTGTTACACTATCTCTTGTGTGTCTAGGTAAGACCTACTGAGAGGCGAAAACAAGGGGAGAACAATAGAATAGAGAATGGAGCGAAGGGGAACAATAGGATCACCCTTAACCAAGTGTATTCACTGTCTAAGCATCTGTCTGAAGTATGATGTCTCCTACCAGCCAGGAGACCACTCTTATATACATGAAATCTTTCCTGAAAGAGCTGAGGCTCCAAAGGCCAGCAGCCACTATCATTACCGGTTTGTGTACAGCTACCGGAATTCTGTGGCCCTGCCGGATTCCTAGAAAGCCGAAAGGCTTTCTCATAACACTGCCTCTATCCTACAGCCGGTATACATAACCTGTTCCTTCTCTTTGAACTCCTGGGGCACAATCCTGCCGATCCTCCAAAGCATCCAGTAATCAGAGCACAGGAATCTAGAGATTCTGGTAGGGAAATCAAATACAATGAAATCAAATCAAATGAATGTAATCTGACAAAGGAAAGGTTAACCAGAGTGGTAATAGAGGTACCAGAATATGTACACATGTTACATTCCCCAAATCTGAACAAAACTTATTTTCTCCTAAGGCCATAGGCCTCATTGCCGTCCTCCCAAGGCCAGAGCATTGAATCATCATCAGTGTTGAATTAGCTATCATCTAAGCCTGCAGAATCATCTTCCTCATCATTTTAACATTGTCAAAAATCATTGGGTACTATGTTCTAGGGCAAGGGATTGTAGTGACTTCCATATTCTCCCAAGTAGTCCTGACATAGTGGGAGTTGATCTTTGGAATCAGTTCTGTACTGTGGTTTTCTTTCCAATATTCTGCTATGATTTCCATTGAGTTCTCCAGGTTCTCGATAGGTTCCCAAGAGTCATCTGTCCTTTCTCACCCTTTCCAGTGTACTAGGAACTCGACTCTGTCGTTCTGTAGGTGATAATCCAGTATCTCTTCTGCTTCTCAATCTTCTGCATTGTTGATGAGTATAGGGGCCAGCCTATCCATTCTCCTTGATGCAAATCTTTTGTGATTGTTCTCATAGTATTCCTAGAGGCATGAGATGTGAAAGTATAGCTTCTGGCACTCCATTCTCTTAGGCAATTCAAGCTTTTAGTTATCGCTACTAGAGTCATATTCTAGGGCCTTAAAGGGTCAGAGCCAGCTAGGCTCTAGCTTCTTGGATCGTGCAGGGGCGGAGGTGTAAGGGTCTCCTCTAATAAGACCTCTGGTGCCAATGTTCAATGGTCTTCGATAGGGGTTCCTCTGTTTATCTTCTTGCACAGTCTGGCGGAATGTGGCATGCTTTCTGGCCTAATCAACTTCCATCCTGGTGGCTTCATGGGCTTTCGAGATCTCGTCCATTGCTGGTACTTTGCTGGCGGATCTGAGGACAGGATTGAAGAGCTTCCAAGGGCGTCCATAGAGTGCTTGATATGGAGATATTCCTAAAGATTCATCGGGGGCACCATATATGGCTGCTGCTATCGCTGGGAGGACATTAAACCAGTTATTCTGTCATTTGTTGATAAAGTTCCCCATCATCTGTTTAAGGATGCGAATCCGCCGCTCTACCTGGCTATTAGTTTGGTGATGGTATTGAGTTGCCATCCAGACCTGGATTCCCATTGAGTTCATCATCTGAGACCAGATCTTAGAGGTAAATCGGGAGTCTTAGTCCAGTACTCTGCTTAGAGGATGTCCAAGAACATCAAATATCATATTCTGGAGCTTGCTGAATACCTTTTCGGAGGTGGGAGAGTCCTAAAGTGGTATAAGATGCGTGTTGGAGGTAAAGCGATCGATAATAATCATTATAGTTGCATGGTTGTGTGATTTGTTGAAGGGGCGAGCAAAATCGATGGCTTGGGATTGGTAGGCTTCGTCAGGTATTGGCAGGGCTTGAGATCTACCTGCCGGAAGTATAGTGGGCTCCCTGTTAATCTGGCATTGATCACAAGAGCGGCAGTAGGCTATAAAGTCCTGGCGTATCTGAGGCGACCAGAAGAAACAAGTGGTGTACTTGTAGGATTTTTGAGCTAAGATATTTCCCTGACCTTTATGAACTGTTTTGAGTTTGAAATCCAGAAGGGATACTCCCCTTTCCAAGGGCCCCATAGGGATTTAGATGTTAGAATAACTGTTGGTATTATCAGCTATCAGGAGGCCATCCTGAATAGAATTGTGTAGCTTGTCAGTGGTCTCCCAGACTGGCTGGAAAAGAGGTTCATTCTGGAGAGCTTCAATGACCGCTGGGCGGAATTTCCCATGCAGGATGACTGGAGGGTACCAAGGAAGGTCTTGGCATTGTCAGTTTCTGTGGAATTCCAGAAAGCTTCAGGGTCACTGTAGAGGGATCTAGGAGTTGGCGAAGCTAGAGGTGGGGACACGGGAGTTAACATATCTACAAGTCTGAGGTATTTATTTCCTGGTGAGGGTAGGGAAATAGAGCTATTGTTTGGTGGAGGCGTGCTACTGTCCATTATGGTATCAGATGTTGCTTTTGCTTTCTTTGCTTGCTTTCGGTTTTCGGGGTCCTTTGAGAAATATTTATTGGCTTCTTTGCCGTCTCTGTATGTAAGCCACTGGTCATCATAGAAGGCAGTTCAAGTGAGTGCTGAATGGCTTTGTTCCTTTCTATTCTGGGGAAGGTTCAAGGTAGGTATGTCTCCCCTAGAGCTACCTACCTGGATGCTGCAATTGTTGCTGCTAGCGCTATTCTTACGCTTTTTGGGAGCAAGTAAATGCATTGGCTGCTATCCCTTTGCTTCCTAGGTAGTCTTGGGAGGAGCGATAGATATATTCGTGAGTAGTCAGTGATGGAGAATGCTATGTTTCTTCACTGGGTTCTATTTCCCTATCGGAATCTAAGCTATATTATAAGGAAGAAGTGTAGTTAGTTTGAATATGATTGGAGATATGGTTCAGGAGATCTGAATTTTCAGAGCTGGGGTCCTGTAGTATTATATCTTCAGGCTCTGAATTGGTTTCATGAACTCAGGATAGATAGTCTGTCAGAAAATTTGAAACTCCAGGCATGTATTCTATTTTAAAAGCGAAGTGGCTAGGATGCATTATCCATCTCTGCTGCCAGTCACTGAGGTTTTTCTGTATCATGAGCTTGGTAAGTCTCTCATGGTCGGTGGCTATCGTGAACTTTGTTTGGGACAACAGGTGGGCGAAGGCTTGTACAGCCTCAAATATTGCAAGCACTTCCTATGGTACGGGGCATAGTTACTCTGAGAGGCTGACAGTTTCCTGGAATGGAATAATGCTGGTCTGGCTGTATCTCTGGTTGGTCCTTGGCCTATCCAAGCACCACTGCTGGTAGGAGATACATCGGTGAATAGCCAGATTGGTTTTGGGGAGGTATAGTCAATAGGTCTAAGAATCCGATGATTTTTCGCCACCTTTTTCACTGCTTGAAAGGATGCTTCATGCAAGTCTGTCCAGATCCATTCAGTATCACCAGTAAGCTCTGTAAGTGGTGCAGTAATGGTGGCTATGTTTGGTAGGAACTGGGAGATTTAATTAACTATCCCTCTAGAGCACTGAAGTTCCTTTCTGTTCTGAGGTCTTATCTAGTCCTCAACGCTTCTGATCTTCTCTGGTGCTGTGTGAATGCCTTTATCATCAATAAGGTGACCTAGGATATCAAGCTTTTGTGCAAAGAAAACAGTCTTCTTTGTGTTGGCAAATAGCTACGCTTTTTGCAGTTTCTGGCAAACAGCTTTGATAAGCTTGATATGGTCTTGGTGTGTATCGCTATATATCAGGATATCGTCAATGTATACCTATACAAAGACTCCTAACTCTTCTGATAGTTTATCTTCCATAACTCTAATGAAAGTTCCTGGCGCATTGTGTCTTCTTGTAGCATTACTTTGCAGGCGCATCCTCCAAAGGGTGTCTCGATAGTGTTATACTTCTCATCCTCAGGCTCAACCCTGGTCTGAAAGTAGGCATCACTGAGGTCTATCTTGCTTTGGAATTTGCCTCTGCCCACAATGTTGAGTATAAGCTGCTGATTTGGGATTGGGGCTTCATCTTTCTTAGTGTTTTTATTGCTGTAGCAAAGGATCCCTAATGGTCTTATCCTGCAATCAGGTTTCCCTTGAATAAACATGCTGGCGCCCTCTGGAGTTTGTGATCTGTACAGTATCCTTGCCTTGATTTGCTTCTCTATCCATGCCTTGAAATTAGGGTTCAATTTTTCATGGGTCTTGAAGGTTGGCATCTTTACATAAAGGTCAAGGTCCTTTTTTATGATCTGGTGGTTAAAGCGCCAGAATGCTTGTAGGGTTTCAGGTATTTCTGTGACAAAATCCTGAGAGAACATCTTGAGGAAATCTGGTATATCTTCCTGTTTAGCTATCGCTAAGCGAGGCTGGGTGCTGTTCCCATTTCAGTTTTTTATGACTATATGGTCAGGGAAGTAAAGGGTATTTTTCCAGCAGTTTATGACTCCTCCAAACCGTATGAGGTCATCCATGCTGAGTAGAATATCATAGTCTGATACTTGAGTGACACTCATGTTTACCTTGGGTACCTTCATACTTCCAATTTCAATATATGTGATGCAGGTGTGATTGCTACTTGATCTGGATCCTTTGGCAGCCATTTGGAGTGTTGTAGGTATCTTCTTATTGGTATAAGGGATATTGTTTGTTGTGACAAAGTGATTGCTAATTAGAGTACCCACAATAGTTCAAGTATCTGCTAAGACCCTGGCAGGTTTCTTGTTGACTGTCACAAATCGTAACTTAGCAATATGGAACGTTTCACATGACTCACGATTTGTGAGATCATTTATGATTATG
>QFET01008754.1:0-18693 GCA_003316355.1 Tuber calosporum | reverse complement strand
TACAACAACATATTCCACACTAACAACCCCTAACCGTCCAAAGATCTCTCCATCGTAACCTACCTAGGTACCTCCCCCATGCTATATTCCCACTATACAAAAACGCAATTATAGTCGTGCTAATAATATCTAGATCCGGTATGTACTATCATATTTTCACCGTGAGCTCCATTATTTATTTTTCTTTCTTTCTTTAGAGAGAAGGAAAGGGAGTCTTTATTCTATTTACCAAACTGCTAATAGTCATAGATTTGGAATACGCTAGATCTAGCTGTCGGGCTCTTGAGAGGGAAATTGCTAGTTTGTTGGTGCGGTACAAAACTCTACCTGGCAATAAACTAAAAAGTAAAAAACCACTCTTCTCAACCAAGCCCGAAGCCGCCGTGAATGGCCATAAACCCTCTTGACCAGAGCCCTTTGAGTAGAGCATTATATAGCAAAGAGCACTACTATAGCAATGGCCTGGGTTATTGTAGTGGTGAGTGGCTGTGACTGACTGGAAGAGGAGGTGTACGTTTATCTTATGTAGGTTCGTGATTTTGGCGATATAATAGGAGGTGGATAGTCCACTGGCTGTACGAGTACTCGAGCAGGCCTGGGTTGGCGGACATCTGCTTGGCCTATGATATATACCTGTGTTTAGAGCCGTTGTGTCATTTCCCGACTCCCTTCTGACCGGGTACACTCTTCTCCTCGCGCAAAATACTGTTGAAACGTGTTTCTGGCTCTACTGTGGTATCACTCGAGGAATTGTTTCACTCCTTGCATTAGACCTTGCAGCCGAAACTGGACCTCTCACACTATTGGATACACCTCCTTGTATCACCTTTCTCTCTCCTTTCTCTTGTCGTGCGCTCGTCCTTTATGTCTCGCGCCTGACAGTAGATAGTTCAGGCATCCTGCCCTCTCTTGAGAGAAGATCAAGCAATCAATCACTTCTCAAGAATTCTCGTTCCATTCCAATATTCTCACAACAAATACACTCGCTCACGCACCGAGTGAGTGTCTGTAAGCCTCACGTCAAATTGTTCCAATAGCAGACCCAAATACCACCGTTACCAAACTAAAAAGGTAGGGGGGGATTCAGGGGGGTGGAACGGGTAGAGCCCACAAAGAGATGCGAATTTGTCGCTGAACCAAGGAAAAAAGATAAGGGAAGCCCCAAACAGACTAGCAAGCTATTATCTAAATGGAAACGAAAAATTCCCTCTCCCCGTCTTGAGGTTCCACATGGCTCCTCTTAATGATCTCATCCGCGCAGGAGAGCCTGATCCTCTCAGGCGTTGCAGGAGAACGCAGTCTCAGACATTCGGTGACTCCGTGATCCGCACGGGCAGACTTCAAGGCGTCTCTGATAGCGAAGAATACGGAGCTTCCCATGAAGAGCGGGGGTTCACCGACTCCCTATAGTATTGCATTAGCTTCGCAATGGCGATAGTGATGGGAATGCATAGATTGATTGATTGGTTGAATTACCTTGCTTCGCTGAATAGTGTTTAGGTTCTTCCACTGAACATCCTTCAACATGCTAACGTTGAAGACCTGCGGGATGTCTCTGAAGCCAGGGATCTTGTATGCACCTGGACCCCTTGTCGCTAATTGGCCATTATTGAGCCATAACGACTCTTCCGTAGTGAAGAGGCCCTGACCCTGCACGAACGCACCCTCGATCTGGCCGTAGTCGATAGCAGGGTTGATGCTCCGACCAATGTCCATTTTGATGTCTGCCCTCAGACACGTCCAGTCTCCAGTAAGCGTATCAACCTCAACCTCTGCAATAGCGGTACCTTGCGTAAAGTAGAAGTACATCAAACCAGTATTCAATTCCCAAGAATATCCAATATCGGGAGTCTTGTAGTGTCCGTTTGCGCTCAAATTCACACGATCCGAGTATGCTGCATGCGCAAGCTGTTTCATATTACCGTCTGGTCCGAGCCTTTCCCGGTAGGGCTTGAGCCTCTCATTGAGCTGTTGACAGGCATTGAAAACTGCGTATCCGTTCAGATCACTAGATGCTGACGCGGCTGTGGCTGATGTATTTGCGACAGTATTTGTGGCGGTTTCCGATATTAGGACGTCTTCCAGCGGAACATCGAGAGCCTCTGCCGCTATCATGGTCATCTTTGTGTGCAAGCCCTGACCCATCTCAGTCCCACCGTGGGCCACAAGGACTGAGCCGTCATGGTAGATGTGTACAAGAGCACCAGCCTGATTGAGGGGCAATGCGGTAAAAGAGATACCAAACTTGGTCGGAATTAATGAAAGTCCTCGTTTTTTCCATTTGTGAGTCTTATTGAACTCATCGACTACAACCACGTCAGCTGACTACTAGGAGCGCTGGCCATGGAAACTCACCCGCTTCCCGGCGTTTTTCATATTCGGCCTCCTTTCTAATCGCATCGACAAGTAATGGGACATGCCAATCCTTTAACTCCTGATTGAAATGCGTCTTCTCGCCTTCCTTGTACATGTTTACCTCTCGGAGCTTATCCACTGGCATGCCAATCTTATCTGCTACCTCCTCCATATAAGATTCACATATGAACATTCCTTGTGGCCCTCCGAAACCTCTGAAAGCTGTATTAGACATAGTATTCGTCTTGCAAATCCTTCCTCGAACATCAATATTCGGAATCATATAGCAATTGTCGATGTGAGTAAGGGCTCTGTCGCAAACGCCACTAGAAATGTCCGCGGTCCAACCACCATTACAGAAAACGTCTGCGTCAAGTGCCACGACCTTTCCGTCGTTGTTGACACCCACCTTCCACCGACCGAGGAAAGGATGCCGTTGTCCGGAAGTTACCATATCCTCATCTCTGTTTAACATGCATCGTACCGGCCTCTTGAGCTTCTTCGCGGCGATGGCACAGATACAGGCCAATTGGACTGACCTTGTCTCTTTACCACCAAAACCACCCCCGAGACGCTTCACTCTTGCAACAACCCTGTTCGCAGGTACGTTGCAAACCTGAGCAACATATGTTTGCGTTTCTGTGGGATGCTGTGTGCTGCTGAAAACCTCAATTTCGCCATCTTCAGGCTTAGGAACCACGAGGACAGCATTAGTCTCGAGGTAAAAGTGCTCCTGACCGCCCATTCTAGCCACACCTTCAATGACGTGATCCGCCTCTTTCATAGCCTCTTCAATAGGATCTCCCTTGCGGATGGAATGATAATGTTGAAAGAAGCTCTCCTTTTCAATCGCTTCTTCTGTGGTCAAGATGGCTGGCAGCTCCTTATACTGTACAGAAACAGCCCTAGCACCAAGCGTTGCAGCCAGTTGTGTATCTGCCAAGATGATACCGATCGGCTGTCCAGCGGTAAATACCTCGTCAACAGCAAAGAAAACCTCATCGCGAGCAATTGCCCCCCATTTGTTTGCCTCCGGAGAGTGCAGGTCTCGGTGGTCAACATAGGCCCGTACTCCAGGAATCTTCAGTGCAGGGTCGCTGCTTACACTAAGAATCTTGGCATGGGCTTTTGTGCTTAATACCAAGCATCCGTAAAGCTCGTTGTGGTGCTTAGGAATGTCGTCTGTGTACTGAGCTTGGCCAGTAACTTGTTTCATGGCGGCAACGTGTGGTACTCCCTTCCCCAATACTCGTTGCTCATATGAAATTGTGCTATCTTGATCTCTTTGTCCAGTTGAGACTTCCCGCTTAATCTCATTTACTAGCTCTGCTGAAACCTCGCCTTCGAGGATTCCCACGACCTCGTGCCAGAACCTATAGAAGAAGCCGAATGCCAATGACCTCCGGTAAGTGGCCATACCGCCAGGCACTCCAAATCTTAAATTGAAATCCTGCTCTAGGGCATTCACAGCCCCTTCCAATGTCTCTTTTGCGGTCCACTTCTTCCCCACCAGATATTTCATCGTGTTCAGAGCCTGTACTGTTGTCGGTGCCATTCCACCATATACCAAATTTGTCGATTCAACCATATTATTATCGTCGAGTGAGACTCTAAGAGCGGCATTGACGATAGCGATATCGTCGTCCTTCCTCTTTGCTTGCTTATAAGCCCTGATAAACTCGCCCTTTCCCCTGGCAACCGGTACCCGAATACTCGATATTACTGCATTCGGTGGAAGTGCAGTTGTTCGGTAGCCCTTGAAGAAGCTAGTCATTGGGATCTCGATCTCACCATCTTTAAGAGTGCGCGCAACGAGCATACTTCGAGTAGCCACGAACACTGGATTTAAGTCTGAGATGGGTGATGCGGTAGCGAGATTCCCAGCTGGTGTCCCGACATTTCTGATTTGACGGCCGGCAAAGTATTCCAGTTGCTTAAGCACCGCGACCAGAGGTTGTGATTTCTCGGGCCCGTATTTCTCAATGCCTTCTCGGAGTACCCCTTCAAGATCTGTAAGGGTGATGTTCGCCCCGATAACTAGATGGTTGTCCTTGAGCGAGTAACTCCGCAGTTCAGGGATATCCCCTACGTATACCGAAACACTGTAATGCATCGCCTTGAACTTAGTCTCAATCTGTGTCTCCGTTGAGCCACCGATCACCTTGGCAGAAGGAAGGGCATTCTTGATTTCCAACAGCTCTTTTAACGTCGATGGCCGAAGCCACATCTTCCGTTTATTGCCAAAAGCTAACCCACTGAATCCATGCTTTCGAAGCGCTGGCGGGAATATAAGCTCCGTACCCGGTTTATGTTCAATAAATCCTGGTGGCGTGAATCTTTTTATAGGGTCAACATCCCCGCCTGCCGTAGACCTGTTCTTACAACAGCCCGCAGGGCCTTCTCCATTGTTGCTTTGCATGCAGCAGCCACCGCTGCTGGCCGCTTTCCCACAACCCGTCATAGAACTGAACGTCTGAGCAGCGTCCAATATCGGCCTGTAACCAGTACACCGGCAAAGGTTTCCATCGAAGGCCTCCTCTATGTCGTGTTTTGTTGGGTCAGGGTTGTTCCTTAAAAGTGCGTACAAGCTCTATCCATCATCGGCATCAGCACTGCGCAAACCAGAGCGAGGTAGGAGAAGTAACAAACCATGACAATTCCAGGCGTGCAAAATCCGCACTGTGACCCATGCCACTTCGCAATTCTCTCCTGAGTTGGATGTGGGCTATTCACGTCCCCGATGCCCTCTACCGTTATAACATGCTTTCCATCGATGCTCACTAAAGGTGCTAAACAAGCGTTCACCGAAGCGTGGTAGATCTCATTCGTAGTATGGTTGTATTGCGAGACGACCTATCACCAAGGCTCAGCCCCAACAGCTTCCTAGAGGCGGATAAGGAACGAAGGAAAGCTTACAACAGTACAAGCACCACAGCCCCCCTCGGCACAACCAAGCTTCGTCCCAGTGAGCCCAATGCCACGCAAGTACTCCAGAAGTGTAACCTCGGGATCAGCGTTATCAATGGTCACCTTCGTCCCATTCAGGTAGAAGCTTAGCGTATCATTCCACCCGGTGACCACACTGGCGAGGTCGTTGCCGAGAATGGCTGGCTCCAGCGTTGTAAGTGTTCCGGGTGCCATTGCGGACTGCAATATCTCCCCTCACTGGAGAGAAAAGGTGAAGAACGGGGTTGCACGGTAAATGAGCTGAGCAGAGGTATGATAGAGTAAGCCTCGTTTAAGCAGTTGGTTATACAACCCTGCATCGGCCCGTTGTGACAGAGGGTCGGATCAGCTTATCGAAAAGAGCTGTGTGCCGCACAGATCCTAAGGTGCACTTTAATCGAACAGACCCAAACTGCCTTTTGCAAACGGTGGCAAGTGACTTATGCAAACCCTCCCGCAATGCCGTATCTTGAGATGATTGGAATGGGGAAGCAGGGGGCTGAGGGTAGCACTCTATCTTATCGCATATAAAGACGGGCAGAAAGATGAGATGAGTGGAGGGGGGAGAGGTGTGATAGGAGGGAGGACACAGACAAGTAGGGGTGAAAAGGAAAAGAGGAGGAAAGGCAAAAAGGAAAAGTGACTGGTTGGAGTGATACGTATCAGTTGTCTCAGCTTCATCCTAGGGAGAATAATGATATCGTATACATTTCTTTTTCCTTCTCGTACAATTTTTACCTTTTACAGTGCAGTGCTTGCATCGGAGCCCCCTCGCCATCGGTTGAAGTTGAGAGTCTGCAACAAGAAGGCACAGAAACCATGTACTCGTACTTGTACGGCGGAGTTAGGACAAATATTCTGCAAGAAGCCAATGAATCGCAGAACCTACCATTGTGCTTGGTATAATGCAATAAAAATCGCCACACAGCCACTTTTTATGACACTATTTTTTCATTCTTTGGAAACTCTTCAGGCAATTTTTTTTCCCCCAAATTTTATGGCATTATGCAGGTATCGATGTTGCTCCATCCCTCTCCATTATTACCAAGAGGGCTCCTCCTTCCTACCAGTACCGGTGTGGACTAGGGTGAGACCTCCGGGTTGTTCGGCTGTCTCATGGAGAATTTTCTCCTTCTGTGACTTGCCCACTAGTAGATAGCTTGGCATGCAGAGTTTTCTCTTGATAGGCCCTCTTTGTGTTTCCTTAGCTAGATAAGTACAATCACACCATCAATACAATGATCTATCCACAACTACTTTGCCTCGATTGGGTTTAGTCTTCATTGGCTTTATCCTTTTCTCTATCGGGGACATTACACAGCAGTTACTGGAGTCCAGTTTTATCATTCCAATATCACAGTATAGCTAGCAGGTTACGAACAGGAAAAACACCAGACATAAGTGCATGGTCGACACACCATTCACTGGGGGAGGAGAAAAGAGAACCTTACACAGTAGTACTCTGGAACTGATTGGTGTTTAAGCCAATAACTCGCCATTCATGTTACAACGTTAGGCAATAAACTTCACCTAGTGTTCTAGTCATGATAGTTATTTGTTTGAGCACTGGACTCTGCATCGCCACCTAGTAGTTCCCATTCGTAATTGAGTAATCCCACCCCTACCTGCCTGGGAACAGTCTTTGAACAAGAAAAGGTCAGGGCTCATACACCTGTACAAGCCCAAGAAACACTGCAGACTATTGATACCGTCTACTATCAGAAGAGTGGGTACTGATATTCAATCCCAGATTAAGTCTTTGTGAACGCTAAGGCTGAGGACCTCTGAGAGTTTTGATATCGGTTGGAGTACGACTTTGTTCCACCTACATATTTTGTTTGTCTCTCCCTGTCAGGGCTGAGTAACTCAAGTGACCTATCCGAGTACTCTACTGTTGTGTCAAAGATGATAGGGGCTCCTATGATTACATTTTCTGGTAACACCACCATTTGGGTCAGGGCTTTCATCAGTTAGATAGATTCATGGTTTGCAGTCCAAGGGGAGGAATATACCAGCGACTCACCACAGGCGCAGAAGATGAGAGTCTCTCAACTTCACATTTTGTTCCCCAGGTCATTTTCTACATCAGCAACGTGACAAGATGTTGTGTAAAGGGAAATTATTGAAGGATGCATTAATCGTGCACTTTGATAAGGCAGAAGCAGATGAACATGTCTAAGAAGAGGTTCTGTCTATGATTAGTGTAGTAGGAATGGGCGAGGAGACAATCTTTGCCTACTCACTGAAGGTCCTTAAGTTTTTGCAGAAGAAGCCAGCACCTGTCAACCAGTTCGAAAAAAGCCATTATTCGTTACTATACTGAGGGTCTTTCAAGCCAGTGACTGAGGGGCATTGTCAATATTACCTTCCAGAAACTGGATTCTGATAAGACACAATGTCATATTGTGAAGGGGGTAATGAGAGTGGCACAATAGTGGAAAATAACTCAGTATAAGAAGCATTTAAGCAGAGACGTGGCGGAGAATAGTGATGAGTAGGAGTCTAGTGATGAGGATGAAATTTCTGATAGTGGTTTAGATTTTGAGGAGGAAAAGGTTCATAGACAGTTGAAGAAAAAGATATCTAATAGGATTGAGAGACATTCCCGGAGGGAGCATGATGACAAGTCTAAAAAGAAGGGTTATATCCACAAGGATTACTCTCTCCACAAAGAGATAAAGGCATTAGGTAAAGCGGTACAGGTTTTAATAGAGACTCAGAAGATGCAACAGAGTAGATTGATGATTACCACCAGCCCAGACGAAGACATTATTCAATTTGCGAGCTATGCAGAAAACAGGCCTTATGGAAACTACCCACAACAGGAAAGATATGGGTATATGCCTTCCAACTAAGAATAGTTCTCCAACCATTTACCTTAGGATCCCAATAGGCGCAGTTATGTTGTTCAACTTGGTTGTGCAGATTTGAGTTATATGACTGGGAGAGGGCAGGCGACAGTGTGCATCAGACTGGCTACATCTTAATCACTACAGAGCTCTCACCAATCGCTGAGTGGAGAGAATTCTTTAGTGCAGCTCATTGTTGGCCTAGGTGGTATGCTTTACTACATAGCGCGAAATATGTTCGGATGCTACGATCGTGGCAAGGAAAGGCACTTGCCTCCTCACTGCTCCCAAGTGCGATTATATGGCATGCAGTCTATGCTTGCACAATACGGACAAACAGATCTACCATAGCAAGGAGATAGGTTACCAATGCCACCCCCACTGCCACCAACAGGTAGTTTTGAGAATGCTGTTAGTATCGTTGAGATTGACAAGGCTTCATCCGCTTTCGATGGAGTCATAGTTAGATAGGTGTCAGCAGCTGAGGTTGATCAAAAGGCATTGATACAGTTTATCAATAAGGTTGTAGAGGATAACAAAGGCCAGGATGATGAAGACAGTAAGGTTGCAGAAATTGAGGCGCTCGTGATGGCAGGCGAGTGTGCATGACGCTTTAGTGAGTTGCTACAGGAGTTTGATGGCGAGGGTGGACCAGCATGCCAAGGACCAAGAACCAATGAAGTGGAGGAAGTTGTTCACCTGACCCCCGCCTTCCAGTAACCAGTACCATGTACGAAGTACAAACTGATTCACATAATTGCAGTAGGAGAAATATTCAATTTCATTAGTGCCTTTAGAGCCACACAAGTGCAAGATCTGATTTGTCACTCCTTCTGCGACCTAGCATCGAGTGTCAAAATGGATATCTGTCGTTTATTGGTTCACAAACATACGAAGGGTGTCCAGCATGGTTAGGAAAAGAGATGTAGGAAGAAAGTTTCATTAGATATAGTGACTCAAGACACTCATGGGGAACATAATGTACACGCAGTAGAGACGGATCGAGATCCTGGGGATTTCACCAAAATCTACAGTAGTCAAACTATAAAGATAACTAATGGGAAGTACTGAATCACCCATGTGTGTGTGGATACTGGCTTAGTGGTCAACCTGATGCCCATCAAGCTGTTAAAGGTTATTGATGCAAAATTAGTTAAGACAAACAGCATGGTGATACAGACAGCTACTAATGCTATAGTATGGATCGTCTAGTTTGCAGAATTATGCACTACTATAGCAGGTATAGCCTGTTACCTAAGTGTGTACGTTCTCTCTGCGAAGTATAACAGTACTATTCCGATGTTACGAAGTCGCAGGTGGCTCCAAGCAGGGAGAAAGAAGGGAGATTACTCGAACAGCTATTATTATAACATGAGTCAGTACAGTACTCGAGTCCAGATTCCAAGTAACGACAAAGACAAAGATATGTTTTGGGAAACTGAGAATTGGCGTCGCAGCTATGTGCCAATCATGTTGCGAGACAAGGAAGTATAGAATATTCAGTTGTCAATAGAGATTGAGAAAGAATTAGAATTGCAGGAGACATAAATAAATAGGTTCTTTAGGCAGCTAGTTCAGCAGATTTTCTGAGGCAGAGAAGCAGTTGAGGCAGGAGAACGAATAGGAGAATGCCGATTCCTACGATACTGGTCTATAAGAGAATTAGGAAAACTGATTGCACCAGTAAATGTTGTAAGCTGTTTGGCTGGTAAAGCAGTTGTATCTAGTGTTATATCAGTTACAGTTTTACAATTTGCTGATCAAAAGGATGATGAGAGTAGGGTCAAACATGGGACTGAGGATGATGTTATGCATCACAGCATGGATGTACTTAGTGGAAGTGAAAGTGTTGTGGGTGAAATATCTGTTATGATAGAGAAAGATTTATATAGTACTTTAGATATAGGATTGCTTAGGCCGAATGATGTTTGCGTTTATGAAGAGGTTGCATATGGGAAGGACAGTGGAGTTGATTCATTGATGATGAATACATTAGAGGCAGAAAGAAAAAAATGGGAGCATCGAGGGGAGTATGACTAATGATGAGAAGAAGGAGTTTTGTGCTTTAGAGGCATTCATTAATATTGCAGATGTACTCAAAGTTTCTGAGGGCTACGATCAGGGTAAATAACCCAAACAATAGATTAGCTATTCAGGAAGCTTTTGCAGTTTCTTATAAAGTGAAGACCAGCAGAATAACGGAAGAATTTGGGGGGGGATGAAGTTGAGATTGATAAAGTAGTGTCTTGTTTTGTCACAAAGCAAATCACTTTGGGGAGCACTTGATGGAGAAGGAGAGGGAGAAAGCCATGCTGTTACTTTACACATGGAAGGATGTTTTTGCAAGCAAACTGGAAGATATGCAGATGGCCGATTTAGAGGTACACCCAATTTCTGTCTAGCCCAGAGAGCAGCTGAAAGGTGCGAAAAACAAGGTTTACACCAAAGAGGGGTAGAATTGGTTTCTGGAAGTTAATATGTCAAAGTTAAAGAAGGTAGGCATCATTGGGCGTTCAGAATCGCCATATTCACCTGGTACACGGTTTGGTAAAATCAAGGATGGTGGCCTATGTATGGTGGATGTTGTTAGACTGTTTATATCACGAATGGTGACTAAGCAAGGCAGGATTTCGCATGACTCATAGCTATGAATCATAAGGTTGTTATATTTCGCACTAAGACTCAGTCGGAGTCATGGGGTTTCACATGATGCACAATAGTGCAAATCATTATTATATTGTGATCGGTTGATTGTGCGCACGACTCACACTTGTGAGTCAAATGATATAATGAGTTCCGCACATGACTCACATTACAAGTCATGGGTTTCGCGCATGTGACCACTTTGGGGGCACATGACTGGTTTCACGAGTTATGATTGGATTTGGAACGTTGTGCAGTTGACTCATATGGGTCAGCTGATGGATTTCATACTATGACTCAATATGAGTCATCGAGGTTATGTGACTCATAGGTAAGAGTCATCAGGCTTAGGATTGAGGGAAGAGTGCCTCTATAAGGACTCTAGGCCACCTGTATCTAGGACTCTTCACACAACTATCTAAGCTCTTTCCTATACAATTACTTTACCTCTTTACCCCTCCACTCCTCTATTGGCGTTGTGCGATATGAACTATAGGGTTCAGCCATCCATACAACATAGGCATAGGCCAAAGAGCAATAGTGGAAACCCGCCTAGTACTACTCGTTGCATTAGTACTCCTACCCTGGTGGCTGAGATTAGCGCGACGCCCCATGACGGACTATAACAACGGCCCAGTCATATTCATCCAACCCAAAGTGAAGTAGTTACCTGTTGCAAGTCAGTTTACCGCATAGGATCGTAACATTTGGTTGCGTCTTCTAAGCAATACCTAACTACAAAAACGGCGAACTTTGCGGATAACGACATCGACCTCACTGAGGGAGAAATCGACACCTCAACACTTGGTCCTGCACTCGAGGAAGCACTTACCACAAATATATCCACAAGTCAGTCACAAAGTACCGCAAGTCCGGTGACACCTAAGCCTGCCTCACCAACAGTATCTCTGGAATCCGAAACCCCAAGACCGGAAAGGATGTCAGCCCCGCGACCAGCAACTGCCGGTGGTGGAGCAGGAATTCAACTAGCAGGATTTACAACTGCACAGTTCCAAGAGATCATGACCCTGATAAACAACCAGCGAGAAACAATTAATAACCGGATCAAGGTCAAGAAACCCCCTACCTTCCATAGAACAAGGACAAAACTACGAACCTTCTTAGTGCAATGTCAATTATACTTTGAAGCGATACAAGAAACACGACATACGGAACGCATCACCTACGTCAAGAGCTTGCTGAGGGATGCAGCAGCCAGCTGGATAACTCTATTTGCAGAAGGACGCAAGCCGGAGACCTAGACTACATATGAGGTTTTCACTACAGCCCTCAAAGGCCAGTTTGGGGATGTGGATGCGGAAAATGCAGCTAGGACAAAGCTCGACCACCTGAGGCAAGGCAAAGAGCCAGTCACGGAATACTGGCATGACTTTCGCCTCACAGCTACAGAGGCGAATTAGGATGATGGTACACTAAGACACCAATTCCTTAAAGGAATTAACCGAACGCTCCAAGATGCATGGGCAGCGGACCACATGCTGGCGGCAAATATTGATACCCTTGCAGCAATGGCAATCGAAAAAGAAAACCGGCTCAACATGATTAAGCACCTCTAAGGAAACAACAGTACCTTTATCCAACAACAGGAACCGCCCAGGAATAATAACGGAACCTGGAAGTCGGGCAACAATATCGAAACCCGAGGTGAACCAATGGACCTAGATGCTACCAGAAGACGCTCACGACTAAACCTCTCACGAGCAGAATTTACAAGAAGAAGGGACAACAACCTATGACTGGGATGCGCCAGACCTTGGCACAGATTCAGTAATTGCCGAAATGGAAGAGATGAGAAGGACTATACCAGGCAGTTCAACAGTAAGACCAACAATAATCGCTGGAAACCAAAAACCAACCTACACGAAATGGAGATCTAAGAAACACCTGAAGAGACGGGAAACGAAGAAAGTCCATAGTAAGAAATGGGCTGTGGGACAACAAAATCAAAACCATCGGAATCGGTAACATCTACATGGCACTTACAAACACAGAAATATTGAAACAAGAAAAAGACAATGCCATGGTCAAAATGCGTTTACATGGCAAGGACAAGACAGTCATCATTAACGGCATGTTTGACTCGGGCACTATAGAAAACCTTATTGACAAGGAATTCAGCCACAAACACGGCATATGAACAACGAAAGCGAAAGAAATACGGGAAATCTACCCTGCGGATGGGGAGCCAAGCGCTATGGGACCAATTTCCCATATAGCGGAAGTACCTATGGACTTCGGCAGCCATAGGGAAGTGGCAACCTTCCAAATCGCAGATCTACCCAACCATGAGGCAGTGTTAGGGCGGCCATGGTTAAGAAAACACAACCCCAGGATCGATTGGGAAAGCAAAAAGATTATGTTCAATAGCGAGAGGTGTACAACGGTTTGCCCAGAAAGCTCGCCGGCGGTGGACCTAGTCCCCGAAGCAGAAGCCCTGGAAGAGAATTTAACCATGCAATTCTCCAAGATCCAGGCCAAGGATGTCAGAACATCAAAATCCAAAGATTAAACGAAACAGCAACAATCCCTACCAAGGGATCAGTAAAGGCAGCAGGACACGACCTGTATGCGAGCGAAAGAGTCATGATACCGCCAAAAGACCAAAAACTTGTCAGTACCGGAATAGCCATCAAACTACTGGAAGGCACCTATGGGCGGATTGCTCCACGCAGCGGGTTAGCAGTTAAATATTTGATTACTGTGAACGTGGGAGTAATCGATGCCGATTATATGGGTGAGATCATAGTAGTATTGGTTAACCTGGGAAAAGACGACTATACGGTTGAGCCAGGAAATAGAATCGCACAGTTAATCTGTGAAAAGATTGTCATAGGACAATGCCAAGAAGTGGAGCAACTGGCTCCCACTATGAGAGGCGAAGCGGGATTTGGAAGTACCGACAAACCAGAACGCCAAAGAATCGAGATCGATGAGATCTCGGCCACATCCTTCGGCAAATTCTATCGAAGGGGCGAAGTTAGAGGAATCCTCAAACAGGATTACGAGACAAACCAACCTAGTCGGATCGAAGCGATTAGTATCAGAACCGAGTTAGCCATCAAGGCCAAGAAAGGACAAGAAAAAGAGAATACCAGAAACATTGTAACAAGGGAATATCACCAGTACCTGGACATGTTCAAGGAAGGAGAAGAAACTCGGCTGCCCCCACATCGTCCCAAGGTCGACTTGGAGATCAACCTTAAGAAATGGGAAACAGTGCCAGCCAAAAAGTTATACCCATTAGGAGAAAAAGAATTGGAAGAGCTGAGAGAATACATCCGCGTCAACAAAAACCGAGGATGGATTCGGGACTCTTACGCAAATGGTGGATCCCCATTCCTGTTTGTAAAAAGGAAAGATGGCAAACTACGACTCTGTGTGGACTACCGAGGACTCAACGAAGTCACCAAACGAGATCGATACCAGCTGCCATTGATAGGTGAAGCACTGGATCGACCCCAAGGAGCCAAAATCTTCACGAAATTGGATATTCGGAACACCTACCACAATATCAGGATCAAGGATGGAGCCGAATGGAAGACAACATTCACAATACTATATGGAATATACGAATATATGGTGATGCCATTGGGTCTCAAAAATGCGCCTACAGCTTTCCAAAGATGGGCCAATCGGATCCTGGGTCAATTTCTTGACATCCGCTGTATCGTCTACCTGGATGATATCCTGATATATTCAGAAAACCTGGAACAACACAAAACCCAAGTCCGCAAGGTTATGGAAGCCTTGAGAAAGGAGGGAGTCACGCTTAAGCCATCCAAGTGCGAGTTCCATAAGGAACGAACGGAATACCTAGGATTCATTATCGACAATGAAGGAGTCAGTGTCGATCCTGTCAAAACCCAGTCTATATGGGAATGGAAGCCACCAGAAACCAAAACAGGCATTCAATGCGTTATGGGATTCTGCAACTTCTATCGATAGTTCATAGAAGGGTTCAGTCGTATAGCGAAACCCTTATATGCTCTCACAAAAAAGGCCGTCAGGTGGAACTGGACAGAACAACAACAGAAAGCATTCGACGAGTTACGGCGACGGTAGGCATCAGCTCCAGTCCTGGTACATTATGACCCAGAGAAAGATATCATGATAGAGACAGATGGATCATAATATGTATGCTAGGGCATATTATCACAAAAAGGGAACGATGGAGGATGGCAACGAGTTGCATACCGCTCGAAAACGATGTCACCCGCAGAATGCAACTACGACATAAACGACAAAGAGCTGTAAGCAATTGTACAAGCTCTAAAAGAATGGAGAAGATATGCAAAAGGAAGTCAACATCGAGTATTGGTACTTACCGACCACAATAATCTGGTACCCTTTACCACGACAAAGGAACTCAATAACTGACAAATTCGCTGGAGCGAAACAGGCAGCCAATATGATATCAAGATACAATATCGACCTGGAAAAGAAGGAGGAAAACCAGACGCTCTAACAAGAAGGGCGAAAGACATCCCTGGAAAAGACGACGAAAGGATTCGACAGAAACACAGGATCCTCCTACCGACTGAACACTACTTTGAAGCAATGGAAGTAGTGAGGTTTACAGAAGACGATGCTGGAATTCGCGAAGCAAGCAAAACTGATACGCAAATAAGGGCAATCCACGATGCCCTGGAAAGAGGAGACAAGGTGATGAAAGGAGTGGCACTTGGAGCATGCGAATGGAAAGAAGGATACCTTTGGTATCAAGGGAAAATCTGGGTCCCCGAAGAAGAAGCGATAAGGACAATTATAATACGATACAACCACGATGCACCAACAGCAGGCCATGGAGGGACAAACAAAACTACCGCCCTCCTAGCTCGGCAATATTACTGGCCAAAGATGCATGACGATATCAAACGATATGTTAAAAACTGCGATATCTGCCAAAGAACGAAAGCAATCTAGCATGCACTATACAGATTACTGCAGCCAAACGAAGCACCCAACCAACCATGGAAATCCATAGCAATGGACTTTATCAACGACCCTCTGATATCAGCCGGTTATAACGCTATACTGGTATTGATCGACCGATTAACGAAAATGATTTATTTTATACCTTGCAACAAAGATATGAATACAAAGGACTCTGTGCAAATATTCCTGAAGGAAATATTTCGCATACATGGACTGCCACAGGATATCATCTCAGATCGAGGAACCTTGTTCACATCGGACCTATGGAGAGAAACGACGAAATCGTTAGGGATAGAAAGGTGGTTGAGTACCGCTTTCCACCCTCAATCCGATAGACAAACCGAGAGGACAAATGGCATACTAGAACAATACCTACGAGCCTACATCAACTATCAACAAGACAACTGGGCCGACCTACTACCACGGGCTGAATTTGGATACAACAACGCAAAGCAGGAAACAATAAAGACCACACCATTTTACGCTAATTATGGTCACCACCCGGAGCATGAGGCAATTGGCCACATGATACCGAAAGAAAGGACCGATAAGGAAGAGATGAGTCAGCTGCACAGTATCCTACGTCAGGAAATGGTCAGTGCACAATTACGACAAAAAGAAAACTACGATCAACACAGAAAACCCAATCCGAATTTCCAGTCAGGCGACATGGTCTGGTTACTCCAAGGAATATAAGGACCACAAGACCATGCAAGAAGCTGGATAACAAGAAAATCAGACCATTCAAGATCCTTACGAAGGTGGGCACATGTGCCTATAAATTGGCCTTGCCCCAACAGATGAAGGTCCACAACACCTTCCACATCTCACTTCTCAAATCATATCACTGCAATCAGTTTCCCTCACAAAAGCAATCACCACCACCTCCAATCGAGATAGAAGGAGAAAGCGGGTACAAACTCGAAGAAATCATTGATTCACGCATAGACCGAAGACGCCTACAATACAGAGCCAAGTGGACCGGCTACTTACCAGAACACGACAAAACTTGGTACCCTGCGGAGAACTTCAACAATGCCAGCATCGCTATTAAACGTTTCCATCAGCAGTACCCAGGTAAACCCAGAATGGGTTACAGTCAAGATCGAGCCCGTGAAGGAAACGACCTTGGCACCCGGCGATGGTTAGGGCGATAGCCCAAGAGCTATCACACCAACCAGCCCCCCATATGCAATGCAGGAGGAAAGATAGAAGCAGGCAGAACATAACGCTCTTTCATGGACTGCCTGCTATGATGACTACTGCCACGTTCATTTACGCGACAAGGAAGGAAGTAATTGGTTTCCTAAACAACCAGGGATACGCAAACAATAATAACCCCATAAGGAATCGTCCTGGATCCACTGCATCAAGGACAACTGCTGTGTACATCGACACGACAAAATTGATGCCGGGTACTACCCAAGACGCACGGGGCAAGCAGCCCCCCTGAATGAAACGAATGCACGTATACGGAAGAGGAAGGCGACTGTGAGGAGACAGTTGAGGAGAGAGGAGGACGAAACAAATGAAACGGATACTAGCCCTGATAAGGGATGTCTGGAACGATAAATCGAGGGATTACAAAACCAACTTGGCAACGCTGAAGCCACAATTCGGAACCAAACAGAGGATATGTGGACCAACCAGAGGATGATTGCCGAACGAGATCGAACCATCAGAACGGCAAACCTAACTTTAGAAGAGGTCCGGAAAAGTTGGCAGCAGGCCGAACATCAGGTTCGGAAGTTGAAAAAGGAATTGCTCAGGTTTGGAGAAAGCCTGACAAGGATAGGACGTTGAGCCTGATGGGACTCAGGCTGATAGGAGAGGAGAGCTAATGTCACGATTGGTGACTAAGCAAGGCAGGATTTCACATGACTCATAGCTATGAATCATAAGGTTGTTATATTTCGCACTATGACTCAGTCGGAGTCATGTGGTTTCACATGATGCACAATAGTGCAAATCATTGTTATATTGTGATTGATTGATTGTGTGCACGACTCAAACTTGTGAGTCAAATGATGTAATCAGTTCCGCACATGACTCATATTACGAGTCATGGGTTTCGCACAAGTGACCACTTTAGGGGCACATGACTGGTTTCACAAGTTATGATTGGATTTGGAACGTTGTGCAGTTGACTCATATGGGTCAGCTGATGGATTTCATACCATGACTCAATATGAGTCATCGAGGTTATGTGACTCATAGGTATGAGTCACCAGGGTTAGGGTTGAGGGAAGAGTGCCTATATAAGGACTCTAGGCGGCCTGTATCTAGGACTCTTCACGCAACCATCTAAGTTCTTTCCTATACAATTACTTTACCTCTTTACCTCTCCACTCCTATTTTGGCATTGTGCGATAGGAACCATAGGGTTCAGCCATCCATACAATGTAGGCATAGGCCTAAGAGCAATAGTGAAAACCCACCTAATACTACTCGTTGCAATAGTACTCCTACCCTGGTGGCTGAGATTAGCACCACGCCCCATACCGGACTACAACAACGGCCCGGTCATATTCATCCAACCCAAAGAGAAGTAGTTACCTGTTGCAAGTCAGCTTACCGCATAGGATCGTAACAGTTTAATGAAGTGACAATGATTTCCAGCTATCCAATGATACTGATCAAGCCTGTTAAAAACAATTTGATGCAGGCCGGGATTTAGATCTACTTTCAAGTTGATGCCACGAATGGGTTTTGAGCGGTGAAAATGAAGCCAACACACGTATACTGAATAGCTTTGTCTACACCTAACAGACAATTGCAATAGGGGAGGATGGGGCAGAGCCTGAGAGGTGTTCCGTTGACATCCATACTATTAAAAGGCCTTATGAGTGGTACAATTCCTGACATGTAACAGGCGCTAGCCTGTATGAACGGTTATACAATAGAGCCTAAGCGGTAGCCTGCTATCGCTTTGGTGTCTAAGGGA
>QFET01008749.1:0-10293 GCA_003316355.1 Tuber calosporum | reverse complement strand
ATGGATCTCACAACACCCAGACAGCTAGTCCTACCAACTGGCGCTCCAGCTGACCCTCGCCCCAAATCTGTTGCACCAGTCCCCACCTGGCTCTCCAGTTCTCCGCTCCCACATGGCCCATCGGGCTTTCCTCGCCAATGAGACCCGCACTGGACCCCCCCTCCCTGACGCAGGCGCCAGGCACTACCCTCACCCTCATTCAACACAACCGCCTTGGGAGCTGGAATGTGTTTCTGTCCCCTTTCCATAGCCTCAAGGCTATGCCCACACCTTCACACTTGGTCGCCCTGCAGGATCCTCCGGTCTTCAAGGGGCGACTACCAATATTGTCCTCTTATAAGTCTTTCTCCCCACCTACTACTAACGGCGCCAAACCTAGGGTGGCCGTTTATGCTCTTCTTGATTATATGCAGGTCTTTGCACTTCTGCCCGTCTTCTTCGACCTGCTGGATATTATGGCAATTGATATTCACTCCCCTTCAGGCCTGTTTAACACAGCTCATCAGGTCTTCCGCGTTTACAATACCTACTCCACCACCGGGCGCTCATCCCACACCCGTACAATTAACCCATCTTGTATTTTCCGGGAAAGCGCTTTCCCCACCCTCCTGGTTGGGGATTTGAACCTCCATCACCCTCTTTCCGAACCTCTAAGGGTCCTTTCTGATACTGAATTTAGCCTTTTCTCCCCATACTTTGACCTGGCCTCTGAGCTAGGCTACTCACTTTTAAATACACCAGGAGGGTTCACTAGGTTCCCCTTCGATGGCACATCCAGACCTGGAGTCTTAGACCTGGCCTTCGCAAATCCCTCCCTTGCCCCCTTTGTTAGCTCATGGAGTATCTCCCGCCCACTCACCGGCTCTGACCATCTCCCAATCACAATAGCCCTATCCACGCCTTTCCTACGACAGCCTGACCCCACCCCTAACTGGACCAAAACAGATTGGCTCACACTCTCCCCTCTCATCAAGGATCTATCGGTCCCACCTCCTTCCCAACTCCCTACCTCAGCCTCACTTATTGATTGGTTCGACCGCCACCTGTGCACCATCACCTCCCTCCTAGCCCAGCACACACCAAACAAACGTCCTTGCTTCCGGTCAAAGCCATGGTGGACAGCTGAACTATCACAGCTGCGCCAAGCTTTCAACAGAGAGGCAAGAATATCTCGTATGTCCCCCTCCACCACCCTCTCCGACAGTGCTCGTGCCTCCCGCCTCACGTATTTCAAGGCCATAAAAAGGGCCAAGGCATCACACTGGAACTCTTTCCTCACCTCCTTGGACTCCAAATCGGTGTGTGCTACCCGGAGGATCGCTAGCGGGTGCCCCCCTGATCGGTTCCCCTCCTTTCCCAATGCCACGACACCCGTCGTAGTCAACACCTCCCTCCTGCATCACTTTTTTCCTCTTAAAGACACCCAATCCTCGCCATCCATCCTACGACCGTTCGCTGACTTCCTGCCACTTCTGAAACAGGAACTCTCCCTCGCCTTCCGCAAGTCCTCCAACACCTCAGCCCCTGGGCCCGACCTGATCCCCTATGGCATATGGAAAAGGATCAACAACATCAACCCCACCCTCCTCACCTCCCTCCTAGGTCCCCTGCTGACCTATGGCTTCCACCCCTCCTCCCTTAAAAGAGCCAATGGCATTGTCCTCTCCAAGCCTGGCAAATCTGATTATAACTCCCCCTCCTCCCTCCGAGTCTTTGTCCTCCTGGAAACTATTTCCAAGACTCTGGAAAGGATAATGGCAACCCACCTTTCGCTAATTGCCCGCACCGTTGGCCTCATCCACCCAAACCAATCTGGCTCGCTCCCCGGCCTCAGCACCTTTGACGCATGTGCTGCCCTCACTCACTAGGTCCTCCTGCTGCAACGTGCAGGCCTCAAGACCTCTACCCTCTTCCTTGATATTAAAGGAGGCTTTGATAATATTTCCACTATCTGTTTATCTTCCCTACTTCGCGCCAAAGGCGTATCTCTTTAGATGGTTTCTTGGGTTCGTTCCTTTTTGACTGACCGCAAATGCCGCTTGATTTTTTAAGGCTCCCTCAATATTTTCTTCCCTGTTCAAGTGGGTGCCCCCCAGGGCTCTCCTATCTCTCCTTTGTTATTTTTAATTTATGTTTCCTCCCTGCACTTGTCTATCCCAAAGGGAATTATGTTTTCTTATGTTGATGATTTTACGGTCACTGTTGGGTCTGGGTCATACCGGCGGAACACACAGCTTCTTCAACCTTACTACACCCGCCTCTGCAGGAAGGCTACCCCACTTGGAGTCTCCTTCTCCACCCGCAAAACCAAACTCATCCACTGGCGAACTCCAAGGGATCGCTCTCCCCCCTCACTGGCCCCGGTCTCTCTCGATGGGAGTCTCTTCCACCCCTCTTCCATAGTCCACTGGCTTGGATACTGGTTCTCACCCTCGATAGAAACCTCAACCCATTTCCTCAAGAGACTAGCCCTTGCTCAGGGGGCCTTTGGCCTCATCAGGCAACTCTCCCCTCCTGGCATAGGCATAGTACCCTACCTGAACCACAGACTGGCCAGGGGCCTGCTGCTACCGATCCTCACCTACGGAGCTGACCTCCTCGTCCCCAACGCTGCGATAATGGGTAAGATGGAGGTCTTTTGGAGCAAGGTCCAAGATGGGTCACTAATTGCTTCTCATCGACTCCTGTATCTATCCTTCCCTGTGAGGCTTGCCTCCCCCCTCTCCACTCGCTCCTCCCCCATCGCCGGAGGATGGCTGCACTAAGGTTTGCCTGTTCCCCTCCCGAGATCAACCCTGCCGCAGCCCGGCTGCCCCCATCATTTCCATCCTACTCCAATTTTAGGGCAGGGGACTCCTCCCGCCACCTCCTTCGTAGCCTTAGGGCCAACTACATCCCCCTCCGCTGGAACCAACCAAGGCCCATACCCGCTGTCCGCTCTCACCTCCCAATCGATGCAATGTGGTACCTCTTGGTCAAGGTGGCACCGGACGGGTTCAAACTCCCTCAGATAAACTCACACCTTCTACCGGGCACTGTCTTAGCCCCACCTCCTCCGATCCCAGGTGCTGTCTCCTACAAATTGATGAAGGAGGAGTGCAGAAAGGACCTCCTCACTGATTGGACACTCCTGTCCCCACCCCCTCCTTCCTACCAGTACAAGCCGTCCCTACGCCTACATGCCTTCATGGGCCTCAACCGCTTCACAGCTGGGCGAATCCACTAAAGCGCACTGGCAAGAGCTGTCTTGCTGCGCAACCCTCATGGAACGATGCCGATCGCTCTCCTACCTGCCCTTCCTGCGACTCCGAGGACGAAATCTTCGAGCATGCAATTCTCCACTGCCCCTCCAAGTCCCGAGAACGCCAGCTTTACCTTCCGAAGCTGTCTACGATGGACCATGGCTCTCCACCCCGGGCCGACCTGGACATGATCCTTGGTCTTGCCTCATACATCCGCGCCACTCGCACAAACCTCCCGCCCACCATGCTAGCAGTTTTTGCTACTGCAGTCTCCTCCTCCTCCGACTATGACTCAGACTGAGCGTTTTGACTTTCCTTTTATATTTATATCTTTCCTTTCGGTTATGATTTCTTTGGGTGTCATTTCACTCTATACTTTTTGAATTAGTCGCCATTGCTGGGCGCGGTGACGGTATGGTTATCAATTGGGGAGAACTTGTGCGGTTATTTCTTTTGTTTTGCACGGTTGGAATTAACGTTTCATTTATGCCATAGCTAGCGCTCCATGCAGGTTCCTGTACGTTAACAGTGAATATATGAGATAATCAAAATCAAAAATCAAAACCCCCTAGTTAAGGGACTCTTAACCCTACACACGCTAAACTAGTACCCTTACATTAGGTCAAAGCCCTGATGGACACCTGAGCTATCCCAACTCTCCCATGCTTTCAACAGGGAAGCAAGGATATCACGCATGTGCCCCTCTACCACACTCTCCCTCAATGCCCATGCCTCTCGCATTGCATATTTCTAGGCAATAGAAAAGGCCAAGGCATCACACGGGAACTCATTCCTTGCATCCTTGGACTTAAAGTCAGTGTGGGCCGCCTGCCGGATCGCTAGCCGATGCCTCCCTGACTGGTTGTCCTCCTTTCCCAACGCCACAACACCCATCGAAGTTAACACCTCTCTTTTGCATTACTTTTTTCACTCAGAAAATCCCCCAACCCATGCTGTCGATCCGGCGACTGTTTGTAGACTTCCTGCCACTCCAGAAACAGGAAGTCTCCATTGACCTCCGCAAGTCCTCCAACACCTATGCTCCTGGCCCTGACCTGATCCCCTATAGTAAATGGAAGAGGATTAACAACATCAACCCCTCCTTCCTCACTGCCCTCCTAGGCCCCCACCTGACCTATAGTTTCCATTCCCCCTCTCTCAAAAAAGCCAACCGCATTGTCCTTTCCAAGCCGGGCAGGTCTGACAACTACTCCCCCTCCTCCTTCCAGGTCATTATCCTCCTAGAAACTATCTCTAAGATTCTGGAAAGGATAATGGCAATCCGCCTATCACTAATGGCCCGTACGGTAGGCCTCATCTACCCAAACCGAAGGGGCTCACTTCCCAAACTAAGCACCTTCGACGTATGTGCTGCCCTCACACACCAAGTCTGAATGCTGCAGCTTGCAGGCCTCAAGACCTCTACCCTCTTCCTTGACATAAAATGGGGCTTCGATAATATTTCCTCTAGCTGCTTATCTTCCCTTCTCCACACTAAAGGCATCTCTTCTTATATGGTTTCTTGGGTTCATTCATATTTGACTGACCGCAAATGCTACATGATTTTACAAGGCTCTCCTAATATTTTCTTGCTTGTTCTACTGGGTACCCCTCCAGGCTCTCCTATCTCTCCTTTATTATTTTTATATTATGTATCTTCCCTACATTTGTCCATCCCTGAGGGGATTATGTTTTCCTATGTTGATGATTTTACTGTCACTATTGGGTCTGGGTCATACCAGAGGAACACACAACTTCTTCAACACTACAATTCTCACCTTGGCAGGAAGGCCACCCCACTCGGAGTGTCCTTATCCGTCCTCAAAACCGAACTCATCCACAGGGGTACTCCACTGGACCCCTCTGTCAACTCACTAGCTCCTATTTCCCTCGATGGGAGTCTTTTCCCCCCTTCTTCCATAGTCTGATAGCTTGGATACTGGGTTTCCCCCTTATTGGAAACCTCCACTCACTTCCTCAAGAGGCTAGCCCTTGCGGAAGGGGCTTTTAGTCTTATAAGGCAACTCTCTCCTCCGGCCATCGGCATTGTCCCCTACCTCAACTGCAGGTTGGCTATGGGCCTGTTCCTACCCATCCTCTCATATGCAGTTGACGTTCTTATCCCCAACGCCGCAATGATGGGGAAAATGTAAGTCTTTTGAAGCAAGGTCCAACAGTGGGTCACTACCTGTTTCTCATCACCTCGAGAATCCATCCTGCCCTTTGATGCTTGCCTCCCTCCTCTGAACTCGGGCCTCCGCTACCACCCCAGGATGGCTGCACTATGGCCTGCAGGCTCCCCTCCTGAGATCAACCCAGCTGCAGCCCAGCTTCCTCTCTGATTGCCATCTTTCTCCAGCTTTACGGCAGAGAATTCCACCTGCCTCCTCGTTCCTGGCCTCAGGGTCAACTACGTTCGCCTCCACTGGGACCAACCGAGGCCTATACCCGCTGTCGGCTACCAAATTCCCATCGATGTGATATGCTACCTATTGGTCAAGGTGACATCGGATGAGTTCAAACTCCAACAGAAAAATTCTCACCTCCTACCAGGCACAGTGGGTGTCCCCTTTCCTCCAATCCCGGGTGCTGTCTCCTACAAACTGATCAAGTATGACTGCAGAAAGAACTTGCTCGCTGACTGGACACTACTGTCCCCTCTCGTCCCTTACTACCAGTACAAGCCGCCCCTCTACCCTCATCTCTTGATGGGCCTCGACCACTTTACAGCTGGCAGAATACATCAGATGAGTGCTAGCAAGAGTTATCTTGCAGCACAACCCTCTTTTTGCGACGCCGACTGCTCCCCTACCTGCCTTTCCTGCAACTCAAGGGACGAAAGCTTCGAGCATGCGATTCTTCAATGCCTCTCCTAGGTCTACCAATATCAGCTTTACCTCCAAAAGATATCTTTAATGGGCCATGGCTCCTCGCTTTGGGCCAACCTGGATATGATTCTAGGTCATGCATCATACATTCACGCTACGCATACAAACTTCCCACCTACTATGCCAATGGTTATACCTACCGCTGGCTCCTCCTCCTTTGGTTATGACTCAGACTGAGTAGATTTTTCTTTCCTGCTTATATAATTCCTTGCCGTTATGATTTCTTTTGATTTTATTTCATTCTATACATTTTAAATTAGGCACCTTTTTTGGATGCGGTGAAGGGATGGACCTCACTCATGGAGAACTTGTGCGGTTATTTCTTTTCTTTTGCACATTTGGAATTAACGTTTCATTTATGCTATAGCTAGCACTCCATGCAGGTTCCCCTACATTAATAGCAAATATATGAGATAATCAAAAATAAAAAAAAATAATAAATCTCGTAGTTCTGGGATCATCAAGCAACGGAGAAGAGACCTTAACAATATATTAAATTAACCAGTCTTCCATAACCTTTTATCTTGTATCAGACTTTTTACAGAGCTTTCCAGACAGTCCCCCGATTCTATTGATCCGAGCACGGCCTCGACAGTTCAATAGTAGCAAATAGGTTACCCCATAACAATTATTGACGATAAAAGGTTCTCTTGTGCTTGTTAACTGAATAACTAATAACTGAATATATGGTTAACTTTTCTTCTCCGTTGCTTGATTATTCCAAAACTAGGGAGTTTTAATGATTTTTTGATGATCTCATATATTCTTTGTTAAGGTACAAGAACTTGCATGGAGCGCTAGCTATGGCAAAAACAAAATCTCAATTCCAATCAAACATCCTCTAACTCTCCTGGGATCAAAACCAGTTGTTCCAGGACCCTCTGGTATGGGCCTTACGGTACATTTGGCCTACAAGCAAATGAACCCCCAGCCGGCTAAGTAGACAACAGGTTGAAAGTAAGAAGCAGGAGAGAAGGAAAACATAAGGGAATCCCTTGACGAAAACTACCTGATATAAGGGGAAATTAGCCACTACTTTATACCCATAAAGGCACTGGCAGGTTGATGATGGAGCTGCGATTCTGAGGTAACTGACGGCATTAACACATGTTTAAGGAACAGTGCAATACAGGGACCAGGCGTACCTGAAGGCAGAAATGACTGTAGGCAAGAGTCGTAGAGCGGCGAGGTAGTAAGGTACCAGCTGAACATGGGTGGACCAGTAGGGTGCCAGATATGGTTGAGGCAGTAAAGTGCCTGCAAAAAAGGAGGAGGAGCAGAACCGTGTATGTACTCATCTAAGCATTTCTCAAAAGACAGAAAGTGGAGGAATCAACCTTTGGGCTACAAAGTAACTATAGGCCTGTAGGCAGTTCCCTCCTAATGCAAGTATGTCTCACAGCTGTATGAAGGTAGGGTGTTGCTGACCATGTAAATATTAACGAGGCAGAACAAACAAGCTAATCAAGACAAAACAACAGTGGGGAAAGGAGAAGAAACTATCAACTTGGATTGAAATGCGAGAATAGACTCAAAGGGGTAGACTTAATGAGCTTGGTAAGGGGAGATGCAGGTAAACCAGTCACCACCCCATCGTGTGGCAAGAGGGGGTTGGAACCAGATTTGTGAAGGTGGTAATAATTTCTCATCGTGTTGAGATTTCAATGGCCGTGTGTATAAAGGAGAGGGAGGATGTTCCTTAACAATGGGGGACAGCTCCCAATTTATACCGTTTTTCTGGTACTGATATAAGCCATATATATGAACTATTCTAGATCCCTAAGTCATAGTCATAGAAAGTAGAAACCCTATTTGACCCTGAAGATGTATGCCCCGCTCAGTCAAATAATCCCTGAACTACCTATAATTCTAAGGGTATCTAGCATTCTACCAGTAGAGAGCCTTCGATTGATATGCCTCATGACCTAAGGTCAGGTTGATGTAACCTATTTGCCAATATCTTACAGAAAACAAGTTTATTAGTATGGATAGCCATCTTTCTGACATATATCCTCACAGGTGCATATGCATTCAGATTATCAAGAATCTTAGAACTACTTGTATTAGTGTTTAGATATTTCACCAAGGCTGAGCAGCTCTGCAATAGACACTACTTCTTGCCAGCATGGATTCAGGTCCTTTAGTAACCTCCCAGTTCTATATACTATCACATTATATATTTTTGTACCATTTCCCATATCGGTAACAATAAATATTGAAGTATCTCTCCATCTTTATCCATCATCAAGCAACAGAAAAGAGATCTTAATACTATCATAACCTTTACTCAAAATCTTTATTACTTTACCTATTAGCATTCCTAGACAATCTGTGCCTACGAAGAAAAAAAAGCAATAAACCTGGTTTGATTCGCGTGCCCTTAGATATGACTACCCTAAACAACTAATAAATGAGGCAGGGCGCAATTCATGACTCCTGCTATCTCTGGGAGAGTATTGGACAAGTTGTTGTAACTTTTGTTGAAGAAGTTCCTTATTATGAATTTAAGGGTGTCAATCTAACATTCTACCTGGCTCTTAGTTTGCTGGTTTTATTCAGTAGCTATCCAGACTTCAATCACCATTTACTTTATGATCTGAAACCTAACTTGGAGGTAAAGAGGGAGTCTGAGTCTAGTACTATACTAAAGGGATATCCATAAATATCAAATATCGCTATCTGGAGCATAATGAATACATTTTCAGTGGTTGCATAGTCCTGTAGGGGTAAACCATGTGTGCAGGAGGTAAAGGGACAAATAGTAACTATGATAGTTAAATAGTTGTTTGGGTATTGAAGAAAGCAGTGAAACTGATTACCGTGAACTGGTAGGCTTCCTTTGGTGCTAGCCTGGCTAGAGATCAATCTACTTGAAGTGTAGTGGGCTTATTGTTGATCTGAGGCTTATCATGCGAGTAACAGTAGACTGTGAAGTCCTAGCATATTTGAGGCCACCTGAAAAGTCCAGCTGTGTATTTATATGACTTCTAAGCAGAGAAATGACCAAGGTTTTTATGAACTGCTTTGAGAATTGAATCCTAAAGGAATCTTCTCTTGCCTAAAGGTTCTATAGCGATATAGATAGTATAATAGCCAATGGTATTATCAGCTATGGGAAGGCTCAACTGAATTGAATAGTATAGCTAGTTGGTGGTTTTAAGGACTCTCTAGAAAAAGGATCTTTCTGGAAAACTTCAATAACAACAGTGTGGAAATTATCAATCACGGATGAGTAGAGGGTTCCAAGAAAGGTGTAGGGCTTGTCAGTTTATTCTGTATTCCACAAAGCTTCAGGAAGCTGATAAAGCTGCCAAAGCTGCAAGTCGTAGGGTTGGACTCAATATATTTGCAAGCCTGAGGTATTTGTTTCCTTGAAATGGTAGACATATAGAGCTATCTGTAGATGGAGTGGGGCTACTGTCCATTGAGGTATTAGATATTGCTTTAGCTTCCTTTACTCAATTGCACTTGGTAGGGTCCTTAGGCAAATACACAGTTGCTTTCTTGCTGTCTCTTTATGTAATGCACTGGCAATCAAAGTAGGTAGTCTAATTAAATAGTAATGAGTGGCTTCAATCGTCTTTGATCTAGAGTATGTACAAGGTAGTCTTATCTCTCCTAACATTTCCTGCCTAGATGCTGCTAACACTGTAGCTACTCCTTTATTGATTTCCTCAATAATTATACAAATTCATTCCTCTTGAAGGATATAATTCATTTGTTGTTAGAAGGTAATGCATTTATGGCCTTTGTGGCTTTAGATTCAACATTGTATCAAAGTCCACATATGTTCAACATGGTTGAAATCACAAGAATTAGAAGACTAGTCTTCCTATAGGATCTCTTGCTTTGCCCTTTGTCCATTAATTAGAATAGAGTCATATGCTAGTACATTAACCTCTGTAAGTATCAAATAAGTATTGAGTTGTAACTGCTCATAACATGCATGCCAGAGCAGTGTGTACAACTCATTTAATATAACACCTGTAGTTGACTCCCTTTTCTTCTCCTTACTTGTTTTTGTTTAGTTTGAATTGTTTGCCCTAATAGCTTTTATTACAGGGTAGTCAATTCAGTACTATTGAATTGTCCACCCCATGCTTATTGTAACGGAATCCTATTATGTTTTCTACTATTACTACTGACTTGATGTTGGTTATTAC
>QFET01008745.1:0-51649 GCA_003316355.1 Tuber calosporum | reverse complement strand
CCCATCGTCCTCGTCCCCATCGTCCCCGTCGTCCCCATCGTCCTCGTCCCCATCGTCCTCGTCCCCATCGTCCCCATCGCTCCCACTGTCTCCATCGCCCCTATTGTCCCTATTGTCTCTGTTGTCCCTACCATACCCATCATATCCACCATGGTCGTCGTCCCCACCATCCCCACTATCATCACTATCGCCACTGTCGTCATCAGGCGGTAGCTCAAAGCCCGGTGGTATCACCCTAAAACTCCCCCGTGTCATCCGTACGTACGCCAACGCTAGCACTACCCAGAACCCTATTATCCTCAAAACATAAATTCTCCATGCAGCCGCAGCCAACCCCACCCAGCTCTCCTTAGTGTAGATGGCCACCCTCAAGCCTCTAGCCCGGACCCAGGCTCCAAGACCGCAGATAACAGCAGCAGGCCTTGGCCATTGGAATGAAACGAGCAGAAAGAGCAAGTACCCCCAGGCATAATCCTCCCTCCGGCCCCTCCTTACCAGAAACCCGCCCATAGCAGCGAGCACCAGTAGCATTCTTGGCCAGCCCAGAGAACTACCCCGCAGGAACTCACCAACGTCAATCCCACCCCCCCAATTCCTCCAAAACACCTCATAAACCTCTCCAAACCCATCCGGGTACTCATGCGCGAGCACCAGTCCCAGCGGTAAAGAAATCAGAGGAATGTGCCCGTACTCGAGCACATACTGGGGGAAGTAGTGCCATAGCCCGTCAACGAATATTTTTAGTAGCACGAGTTTGAATATTGGAACGCGATTCGCCCACCACCAGACCACCACTGGCGCCTGCGCCGCGAAGAGGCTTATCCAGCGATTGCGCGAGTAGCTGGTTAGCGTCAGGTAGGAGAAAAGCATCATGAGTAGGAGTTTGCTGTGCCATTCTAGTGTTGAGATGAAGGGCAGCCAGGGGAAGACCCAAAGACCAAGTGTGAAACTTGAGAGGAGGAAGTAGGCGAGGTATGGGGGATATTTTCCTCCTTCTTCTGCTGCGTTCCCCAGGGGTCCGGGAACCTATAACGTGATTGCAGCGTTAATAGGGAATTTGGGGGAAGATTTGGGGAGGGGATTACTTTACATCTTCATTTTCTCTCTCCATAGTTCTAGCGTAGCTATCTCGGCTACAGATCCTTCGAGATATAATTGTTTATCTATCTCTTACTCAAGGAGTTTTTGTTCATCGACCAACGAACGAACCAGGAGTGGGGGTGGGGGGGTATAAAGCTGTTTTAAAACAAAGGTTGGTTGTTCAATCATGGATGGGGGGGGAACATTTCCACTCCGCTCTCCCCTTTGGCGCTGTCTGGGCTATCTGGGAGTTTGTAATGCCTTTGTGGGAAGAATGTCGATGTCTAGCAATACTTAATTTGTCCATGCCTACTACGTCTTTGTTCGATCGGCCAGAACAAAGAGAAATGGAAAATCCCTTAACGACAGCCCACATTGCCCTCGCAACACAACAGCGCAGGGCCATTTATTATTTATTACTTATCGCTTACTCCTTTCTCAGACAGCAAGCTGAGTATTTCCCGGACTCCAGAGTGACTGTCCCCGTGACCGCAGGCCAGACAGTCTTGACCCATTTCCGCCGTTCCAACAGAATTCTGGCGCTCACGAGGGGATGGAAAACGTGCCCACAATCTAAGATGATGAGTGATTACTATTATTATTATTTTCCAAGCACACAAAGTGTTTCGTTTCTCACCGATACCCCCAGCGACCCCACTCACTTCACAGTAAATCTCGTCCTCAACACGACATAGACCCTCAGGCAGGCTTGAGGGGGAGGCAAACTTCCTCCGTCTGACGCCGATTCTGGCCCCAGATATGATGGAGGTGCGCAGTGGTGGTGATGCGAATGCAATTCTCTTTCGGTCAAGATAAATTGGTTGGAGTTGTTCTTCTGTAGAACTCGATTAGTGGCTGCTAGCTAACGACTACTCAACCGGTGAAAACTCTGCTGCACAGAACCCTATGCACATGTCCATGCCCTAAAGTCCTCCGCACGCTTCCGCAGTTCTCCGCTCAACTACATGAACGCCCGCCGCTGCCAATGCCTCTCCACCTTTCTACTACTACTACAGTATCTCCATAGCGGGATTATCATGCCATCAAGATAGGGTAGCTTTGTCAGAGCTCGGATATGCCAAACTTTGAATATAGCAGTCGACACAACCTCCCTCTAGAATGGGCCCAAAGCCTGCTGATGTAGTATTGGTAAAGACCGCCGCGTACCAGGATACCTTTTTTCCCATTAGAACAATAGAAATCACGGTAGGGGATCAGATGCATACCTTGGAGCCAAAAGTTATAAGGGCCAAGAACGCACACATCCCTACCCTCTGTTTGATAATTCATACAGAGCGTTAAGCAGAAATACGCATGCGCACTATTTCCGGGTTTCCTAGAACCTGGAGTGTTACCGCCTCCAAGCTCTGGCATTACCAGACCCAGCGTAGAATCCCTAGCATTCATAATAGTTTAAAATACAAAGCTTTCAAGGGCACTCGCTGATTCATATAATATCACTCGACTGATGAGTAGATGAGGCTCCAAAGTGCGTCAAAGCGGTAATTTGTGGCAACGCCAGTATAGAGATTCCTGGAGTTAGGTTTTGCTCCCCAGACTAGACGCTCCATTGCACAAAACTTACGATACCCTCACAAAAGTTGTATAATATTTTCACCAAGCCACAAAATCCTGGCAGAACCTATATCTGTGAAAGCTGTATGGCAAGGACGGCTCTTGAACAAGACAGCTGCAAAAGGGCTTTTGTTTATTTATGTTTATTATTAATATCGGTATAATTTGCTCTGGAGTTTGGGGGGGAATTTTTCAATCCACACCAAGTTTTGTGCTGTGACAAAATCCGGTAGGCGTTCATAGCAAAGCCTCTATGTTGTCCCTTCTGCGCACAGCTCATAATTTGAAGAATACTTTCCACCAAGTCCTAATACGCCCATAAAATTTATATAATTAACAGTGCCGTAATGTATACAATACGTTTTTACTAAGCTGATAACTTGTGTACTTGCAAAACCTGCAAAATCCATACCCGGGTGTTTTCTGACGTATACCCGACGCGCAACTTAGTAGGAGGCGTCAGGTAGCTGTCATGTTCTGACTATAAGTGAGGAAGTGAAGAAGCGTATCCAGCAGCAACTAACCTGAACACTGCAACCCCACCAGAGACAAACAACAATTCAAATCAAGGATCCCCTTAGGCGACTTTGAGCTCTCCCCCCACCAGCTAGTCTGAGACCAACTAAAAACTGATAGCGAATGTTTACCTACAACACCTGTCGCCGTATATCTCCATTACTTGTCGGCACCCGCCATCCCGCTTCAGGCGGGTTAACACCAGTTGTGTAAGCTTTGACTTGTCTTGGCACGGGTTTTTCGTGTATACCGACCAAGCAAGTTAGTGTAAAGACAAAGCTGTCGGCTCAGAATCCTCCAACCTGGGCAATGATCCCGAAACAAGGCTTCCCACCGAGGGCTCGGTAACCGGCCCGATTTTCAAGCTTGAGGAGGTCAAAAGAAAAACCAGTTCTGTCTTTACTAGAGATTCTACTGATGGGTTGCCAAGACCAGTGATCCCAAGCGTCCCAGCCCTGCAGGCACCTGCCGGACTCCAGTCCTGGGCATCCAGGGCATGTGTCTCAAGCTGTGGGGCAAGAGCGTCCGTCCTTTGGGAATGACTGCCGTCTAAGAGGGTGAAGGCAGGCCCCTCCAGTCCCATACCGATTGGTAATCCCCGGGAGGTACCCGAAGTCCCCGCCCACCTCCTGCTGTCCTTGCCGATGATATGTAGGCCCGCGCGTCACCTGTGGTCCCCCTCAATTGCCTACAGGGCCCGCCAATCGCCAGTAGGAACCGGCAAATTCTACAACCTAAGACTCGTGCAGTTCCCGCCCGTTCGTCCAGGACGTCCTTTCAGGTGCTACCGTTCTTTCCGCCCGAACCCGTAGGCGGACGGACTGGACGCTTGGGTTCTCTCGCCAGGACTATGAGATCCAAAAGCTAAACTCCGAGCACATGACAGAAGATCGACAAGGGCTTTGGGGAGGTTGGCAAGCGCTTTGAGGGAGTTCAGGGGAAAATACGGAGCTTTAGTGACGGTATGAAGGATGGATCTAAAAGAGTAGATCGTTGGATGATGTTGCCTGTTGGGTCAGTAAGACGTTTTCTCAAAAGGGAGCAACCTACTGAGTGGCTGATAAATGTGCTGTGTGTAGTTCATCGTAAAGGTCTGGTTTGATACCGCGAACTCTGTGGGCTTATTAGAGAACTTGAAGAAATCCATGGACTCGGAGAGATAGATCCAAGGCAGAGATGCCAACCGACATTATTGCTTTGCGCTGCTGGACTCAATATCTGCATATTAGCTTTGTATTTCCGGAGGGTTGCAAGTGTGCAACACTGAATGGGGGGTCTTTTTTTCAGCGGTGTATGCAGAGAACTAACCTGCCTCCCCTCAAATAATATAGAATAGGAGCAAGCTCTGTTGTCGTATTTGGTATAGAGGTTGTCGGGTGTGATCAGTTCATTGTTATTATTTGTATTGCTCAGAATTTAAATCTAGAACATCCCTCAAATTATTACTAAAGCATGGCAGACACAGAGAACATATTCAGCTCACAAGCTGGGCTCTCACTGCCTAGCCCCACCAAGTCATGGGCAGTAACTATATATCAGGCACGGTGTGCTTTGGCCCTTTGGAGAAGGTAGTATTTGTTCAAGAAGATCAAAGAGAGGATCCCAAAACGCCCCAAAGAGACATCCAAGGCATCACTTTCGGACCCCATCGTAAATTATCACTCGAAATACTAAACCTAAATGGTCGGGGGTGAATCTATCATCTGGAACTTCAAGCGGCCCATGCTTTGACATTGCTTGGAACCGCCGGAAATTGGTATGGATGATGCTACGTGAAGGAGACCCGAAAACCTGGTCCCTAGAGTCCCCCGGCCGTTGGTCTACGAGATTCTCCTGTAAGCACTGTAAGCGCGAGCCCCCAGGACCCTAAAGGAAATGACCCTATTATCCATCGTGGATTTCCTAAACCCTCATATCTAGGGCGAGACTCTGACAAGTATTATATCATATCATACCTTCTCACCCTCAGTTTAGCCATCCCGCTTCCATCCCCAGCCCTCCTTCTCTCGAATCTCTTGTCTACCCACCATCCCTCCCCCCTGCATCCGTAAATCCACTCTTCCATAACCACACTGCTACGGCTCCGTCCTTGTTTTTGCATCTGAGCAACCTCAACTCCCTCCTTTGGGTTTTTTTTGTCAGAGTATTAGGAGCCCCTCGCGCTAAGTGTCGCGGGATCGAACAAGCATACGGAGGGATGCGGAGTATGAACCCCATCAACACGTGTCCATTGCTATACATGCTTGGTGAGCTCGTGCTGATATTATAAGCAAATGGTACAGCTGCTAGTGATGACGATGAAGGCGACCAAGCCACAAATGAGGCCTCCTCCATTGCGTCGACTGCATCAACTATACCGACCCAGTCGTCTCCCCAAACCCCCTCAATTTCGGATGCTTCCTCAAGATTACTACTCCCGTCTGAAGAATCCGGCTCTGAGGAAGCTAATTCTGAGCAAGGCGATTCTGAACTCATGCATTTAGATGAGGACAAACCAAAGGTATGTCTTTAAGCATCGCATCGTCCATTCTAGCTCTAGGTGGGGTGTGGGGAATTGCGGCTAATTTGGTTCTACCTTAAAGTTTATCCCACCTCGTCCTTGTGAACCGCCAAGGAGAAGAAGAACAGCTGCTCGGTACCGCCGGTAAGTTTTATTTCATCCACTATTAACGTTGCCACCACTGACGAGGTGAGTCGCAAGTCAAAGGAAAGACAGCTTTTGGTCAGATTATGAGGAAAATGCTCCCAAGGTGCGTGATGAAACTCTAATCACAAATGTTTCCTATACAAGCCCATTCGCCGGTTGACAAACAATCCAGTACCCGTCAGCAGTCTCCCCAATCCTTGCTAGAGGAAAGATAGTTGATACAGAGAACTTATTGGTTCCTCCTGGAGAGTGAATATCCCCACTGCACAGAAGCATTGAGTCGAACTAATGTGACGCATTCTAGTGAATATGATATCGACAACCACGTTGAAGCCTTCCTAAATACGCGTGATGAGTTTCCCACGGTTTCAAAAGACCTTGGCCGATGTATCATGATTCTCTCAATTCATTCTCCAACTCCGGTATCCTTCAGACCCGAACATCTCTTCAAGTCCATATGGTTTTCCAACGCCTGGAATATTTTTGATCAACGTATGCTCCGTGTCAGTGACATTACTCGGGAGAATCTCGTGCTTTTTCGAGAGTTTCTCCAGACTGGGAAATATACCGTTCCATGGAAGGATTCAAAGATTGAGGGCGGGCAGGAGCTGATAGATATCCTGTTGAAATTTCCGCAACACCAGCCGGCCGTTTTAGAACGTCATATCGACTTATATCTCATCGCTCACAGATATAAAGTCGCCGAACTCCTCCGTTACTCGTTTAGGGAAATCTACAAAATAATAGCAAAAGAAGACATGCGCGCGGTAACCCAGTACGCTCACACTCGTGGAACTATGTATGCGATGATCGCTTTTGTAAAGCCCAGATTTGAGAAAGTTTTCAAAATCTACCAATGGATTGAGGGCCCCAATGAATTGAAATTCTTGCTGGCCAAAAAGGCTGCGGAAGATTGGAGTATCTACAATGATGCTTTCGATTGGTATAGTGAATTTATTGGATTCACATTAAGAGAGTTTGTTGACGCAACAAGACAGTTCATAACAGATGTTGCAGATCAAGTAGACCTCGAGGTCCAAACAGCTGTTGCGAATATGACCGAATCTTCCTTCATGGATGAGTATAGGGAATGGAGTGTTGAGGGTTCTGTCAGAGGGGATGATCGGGAGAACTATGAGACAGATTTGCTGTCGGAGTCTGAGTGGGGACCAGACCAGGAGATGCCAGAACCGCATTTGGAGCCAGGGAAATCTACCAAGATCTGCGAGAATTTGGAGGGCAGTGTCATTGGAAATGAGGAGAAATTGGAGCCAAGATTCGAGGCAGGAGCTATGAAGACGGAGGGCCTAATAGACACGGAGATGGATGAATTCGCCGCTAACGTCTTCAACATGGACTGGACATTCTGCGCGTAGGAAACTGCCTGATGGTAAATAAGTTTGGTATGGGAATTATGTTTGGGCGCCTTCGTGTGCTGGGCTAGAGTACTCGATAGTGATCTCAACTTGTTTTCAGTCTACTCACACGCTTGGAAAATAACTTAAACTTGTCCCTCTTTTCTCTAACTTGGTAAAATACCTGTACGGCATTAGTAACCTAATACTCGTTTGCATCCGGGTATCATGCTGGCAGTTTACTCCAGCAGTTTGTCAATCTGGCCGAGTCGGATGTTTCGCGCACATGCTGCTATGGGGAGTTTCGGAAAAAAAAAAAAAGAGAGAGAGAGAGATGACTACGATGTGCGGGTACGGTACAGCACGGTACGGTGAGGGCATTCAAAGTTAATAACCGTAACTTAGAGGTGAGGGTTTTCATCCCTATGACATATCGCATTAAAGCGAAATCAATCAATAGAATCTAGCATCTATCAACAGAAACAAAGGGCGAATCCAGCTTCGAGTGCAGCCGGACCACAGCAGCGGTATTCAAAGGTGAAAAACTTTGAAAAATCTTAGATTGCTTTGCCATTTCATGTAAGCTTGGCATATACAAAAAGTGTTGACTTGATGTTACTTTACTTTATCGTACCATACTTTTTTTCAGGGTAGATATGGAGGTCAAGAGGTTGGTATCTTCTCAAGAACCCTGGGTAACAGAACTCTACCAGAATTTTGAAATGATATAATACATGATAATATCTTACTTTTATTTTATTTTTTCCTCCTGCAAACTGGCACCAAGATTAAAAGGTCTGTACTAACTAAATATAAAAAATATAAATTGAATAAATTAAGAGATTGCATATCAACAGAGGAATAACAGAGGGCAAAACACCTCACATGGCAGAAAAAAAAAGAGAAATCTTAAGGTGATTACATGATATATGGGTATCAAATGCTATTGTAACAATATTTACTGAGGATAGTCTCAATGTCCTCTGTTGATTCTTGAAAAGTAATCTGGAACACCTCAATAATAACATGGATGCCACAGAGTAGGAATAATATCTATAAGTTCAACCAGGTAATTATATCATGTGGTATAAGGCTTAGAGTATGATAGGACTAATGCAATAGGAGAAGAACAACAGGTAAGACATTTGCAATCTACTTCTAAGTGTCATCCCTGAGAATATGTTTTCGTACAAGACAGATTATTTTGCTGGTAAACTATCCTTGTCGTACACGAAAACATCTTCCCGGGCACCTGTATATGCTAGCTTACAATACAAAATTAATAACCTATTTTGTCATTGAGGTCTCAAATATATTAACCTTGATCGCTTTCAACAGTTTCACTTTATTGGCTGATTATGTCAAGTACCCTAATGCATGATCCCGCACTTACTCTAATTGAAAATCTTTCCTTTCAAATTTGAATACGGTTCTCCTAGTACAGTATATATATATACAACGTTTTGGAGTGGCTTGAAGCTGGTGTGAGGTATTCCCGGGGGTAATGTCAACTCGAGGTCGAAAAAAAAAAACCCCCCGCCCTGTCACCTGCCCGTTCAACAGCTGAGTCTTCAACCATGCATGAGAAGTTTGGCAACCTATTTTTGGCCTGACAGCTCCACTTGTGCACTCAGTTTTTTTGACGCCGTTTTTGAAGTAAATTTACCGTAATCAGTGCTTGATAACAAGCACAGCGCAATAACTATAACACTGGGGTAAACGTCCGCTCGCGTTTCGCTTCCAAATAAACTGATCTACTCGGATTACGGTACCAGGGTTTAGTCCGCGAACACTTCCAATGAATCATCGTTTCTGATATGCGGCTGGGCTTAGCTTTTTTCATCTTTATTTTTATTTTTTAAATAATCCACTATAAATGATATCACCTATGATAACCGGTATACATCACAAAAACCCAATAAATAAATAGAAACGACAATAAAATCATTATCAACTGCGAAAGAAAGAAAGCCACGATCCTCCATTCGCCGGAAGGGGTACAATATCTCTGATCGTCTGGCCAATACGAAGGTGTTCACAGATTAACCCCTCCTCCATCCGAGTACAGAACGATACACACAAACCCCACCATCACTCCACTCCCCCCAATAAAAAACACCTCGCACAAATTCCCAAAATCCAAAAAAAAAAAAATGAATCCTAGTTTAGTCTCAATCAATCAAAAATTAACCTGACCCCTTCCCCTCACCACCTTCGTATTCTGTATAAAGCCTCATACCGCATAACCTAACACTTTACCCATCAATCAACGCGAACTCCCGCCCGCCCACCTCCTCCACCAATCTCATTGGCGATGGCAGCTCCAGTCTGTCAGCATGCAAACCCAACTTCCTGCACGAGAGGTCACTCGAACCAGTGGAGCGAAGGGTGGGTACACCATGCTTACAGGGAAGTGCTGTTTTGAATTTGCCCGGAGGTATTTTTCGTTTAGGGTGACACGTTGAGTAGTTGTGGTGTGTTTGCTGGTGGTGATGTGTGGATTTTTGCCCGAGTTGCGGAGAGGTGCATGAGTTCGGGTGGGCTCGAGGTGGGGGAGAGGAGAGTATATAAATCCTCCTTTTCTCCCGGTAATATCGAGGGGAAAGGAGCTGCTGTCTGGAACAAACAGAATACGAGAAACGAATTGAGGATCCTTTTTTTCTCTCTTCTCCTTCCTTCCATCAAGTAAATTAATATATCACACACACGATGCCTTCTTTGCTACAGTTCGTCCCCTCCCCTCCCTGCCATCTCTCCGTCCTCGCTATAGCTCTTGTACCAGTACTGACACACACCAGCATAATATCCGCAACCCAAAAGCCCTCCCCGTTCTACACTTTCCTCGCGGTCCTTGTAACGCCAATATTCCTGCTCGCTCTGGCAGCGTACGTCATCACCACGGTCGAGACTTGGAGTCGGTGTCCGAAGGTTTGTTCCTCTTCCCTCTCCTACTTTCGTTAGCCCATAATGGTAACGGGAGTTGCGGTAGTTGTCGAGAAGCTACATCGGCGGGGTCGGCAGAAAGTCCACCGGTTCTGGTCAAGCCCAATGGGCAGATATGAGTGTGCTGGAGAAAGTTGAGGGTGTGTTGAGGTGGGAGGGCTGGTGGGGTGGGAAGAAGTGAGCAATTACCCTGATAGCAGTCTGGCGGGGGGGCACGATGTTGCGACCGACTTTGTGTTTGCCTTGTGTGACGACAGGGGAGGCGTTTGGTGCGATGCGATGTGGTGGATAAGTTGAAAAATATTTGTGGTACTGTACTCCTTGGATTAGGGCGTTTCGGGTGTTATTTCTTTCTCTCGCTTTCATTCCCGTAAATGTTGTTTTGCTCTATTTTACGTTAGTTGCGCGGATATTATGCATCGGTGGGGTACTTGTACCGCCACAGGTACGAGTACTCGAGTATGAGTGTGGGGACATAGCTTGTGCAGAACGCCGGTTTGAGGGGTCGAGCGTTTACTGTGTTGGGTGAGCCTGTTTGAGGTAGAGAGATTTTCGTGGATCTTACGCTTTTTGTGGGATCTCCTCGCTTATCATATCTTGCTTTCTTTAATCTTTTTAGGGCAAGGGGTTTCACCGGGCCCTGTCCTTTATTTCCATAGAATGGGGATTGGAGCTGGACTCCTGGAATCCTATTTTACATATCTTACTCGGGCACAAGCCGTATCTACACCGCAATGCTAGATGGCCACAACCAATGGAAGAGGTTACCCCCGCCCTGAGTGTCCTTCTTTCTCTCTTGCTTGGTGCTTAAATGCTTAAATTTCCTTCGTGAATCTCCTGCTGTACACTACGCACTGCGCAACTGGGTCTCGGGATCGGAGTACGGCACGGTGCTGTAACCTGCCCGCCCTGTGCCAGACTCGGGCACAGGATGGAACTGTGCGAACAGGATGGTGCGGTGGAATCCACCCGTCCGCTCGCCGGTATCGCCCTCCTCTCCCACACCACCGCAGTTTCTTCAGCATCTCTACTGCGCCCGAGTTCCATGCCGTACTATAAGGTTGTCTCCGCACGATAGGTATGATACTATACAGTACGAGCACAGTACCCTATTGATCGGTCCTACAAGCACTTGCAGATAATGTTTGACATTTGTATTTCTGCAGGCAAGCAGGCACAGCGAAAGCCACAGCTCTGGTTTCGCACCCCCTGTGAAGGGGGTTTCACTTCCACTTTTTTTTTTTTTTTCCCTCCCGCTTTGCATTTATCAAATTTGGGCTGCCAATGGTGGGTGGGTGGGTATCGAGGCCCTTTCAGCCTCAGGCTTGGCCCTCTGGGGGCGCTCTGGCTCTCAGTACGAGTATCATACAAGTACCGGTACCATATCCAACCGCTCGGGCCCCGAGCTAGGGTTTCCAAGCCCCCCTTGGATCTCACAGTTTTATCGGAGGAAAGGTGTTCGTACAAGTACCGCACTCCAGCGGACTACCATGACGATGGAGAGAATTGTGAGGAAGATCAGCTCGTTGTCGTACTTGATCAATAGACCAGCAGCTCAACGACCACCTCCGGTACCGACAGCAGCGGAACAGACCGCAGCATTGCAGCCAGTGGCCCCAGCACAGGAGGCACGAAGAGCATCACCAGTGCTGCTACGATTACAACCAGCACCAAAGAAATCAAAAACACCTGTTTTACTACCACCGCCGTGGCTCCCACCGGCACCACCAGGGCCACCAGGCACAGGTCCCATCACCCAACTCCCAACCGAAATCCTCCTCCAGATATTCGGCCACCTACCTGCTGCAAAAGATATTGGCGTCACAACACGCGTTTGCCGAAGGTGGTACGTGACGGCGCTAGAAATCCTCTATCGGGATGTAGAAATCGGGCGTTTCGGGCTTGATAGCGTAGCTGAACATAAGCTTTTTGTTCAAGTGGCCAGTCATACATTCCAGTAAGCCACCTAGTTGCGCTCGCCCAACCCAACTTTATGCATGCTGACAGTTGATCGGAACTATCAAGTAATCCGGAATTATGCGCCATTGTCAAAGCCCTCACGCTAAGGTCTCGATCCTTCATCAACTCGACATATGTATTCCCCGCGCAGCCTTTGTCAAATTTAACTTCGCTGGAGGAGTTAACCTGGCTGGTGGTGGACTTGGTGCTCGATTCTTGCCAGAGCTCGCAGAAGCCCTTGAATGGACTTGTAGACGGGTTGAGGTTACCGCAATCGATTCGCAAGCTGCATATTGGGCTGAGGTACTACATGAACGCCGAGAGGGGTTTGGTGCATATCTCTGGTGAGGATTTGAAAGGGAGACTACCGCATCTGGAAGAGTTTAGGTATTCGAGGATTAGGCTTTGGTCTGAATTAGTTGGCAAGCAAAAGCTTGTTGAGGAGGAGGCGCAAGGGAAGATTGTTGCTGTGAATGATGATGCGGCCGGAGAGTCGGATAAGCTTGGAGAGATGGATAAGTCGCCGGCGTTATTCGTATTCCCACCCCGCCTCTCCTATCAACCAATTCCAGACGGTATCAGCTAACGTGGGACACATTTTCCAGCAAGTCATAATAACAAATCTCTCGCCCCTCACAACCCTAAAGACCCTGACCCTAGACTGTCCCCTCAACCCCGCATCCTTCACCTACACCTTAACCCCCACCTTGCAGCAGGAAATGCACGTAAGCTTCCTCACCATAAACTCCTTCCTCTTCCCTCCAAATTCAACCATCCCGCCCTTCGGCCCTCTGGATCGCGAAGTCACCCAACCCGCCCTTCGCACCCGAGACAAGCTCCTCCGCCTGACAACAACGCAACTGCACGAGCTCTCAGTCGACGTCTCGGACGAGGCAGCGCGCAGAATCGCAATAGCGGGCGATGAGAGTGCTACGGACATGCCCCCATACCTCCCCAGCGTCCCGACCTTCCACCCGCGCCGGAATCAAGCCAGGGAGAAGCTGGCTACTCTCGTGACAAGACGCTTCGCGGCGCTGCTGACTGATACGATGATCGAGATTCGGGCGAGGTATCCAAGGATATGCACGCTACGGGAGTTTGTCCCCGCGCCAGAGTTTCCTGGGACTGGTAAATGCGGTGGTAGGAGGGCGCATAAATATGTTACCGAGAGGATTTACGAGACGTTGGAGGACACTGGACTGCGCAATGTCGCGTGTCTCAAGGCGCGCATGGGGACTGGGGATTCAGAGTGGGTGAAGGTGGATGTATGGAGGGGGGATGCGGGAAAGGTTGAAGTCGCCTCGCTAGTGCCCGAGGGGAGCGCCAAAGTTTTGAATGAGGGGATCAAGGTTACATATTATCACGGGAATGTGGAGAGTGTTAGGCGCGGGGTCCTAGAGGAGCTCGGGGGAGGGAGGTGGAGGATTGCGGAGGCTTTAGAGCTGTAGATTAGAGGTTAGTAGTCAGTAGGTGTGCTTTGATGCATAGTATAAATAGCTGTTGGGCATGTTTAAATCAGGGGAACGTTCGTATTAATATACCGTATCAGTAGATTTTTTCCCCCTACCCAGAAGGGGGTTTCCACCGTGGTGCCCTGGCACGTTGCACGGCCTTGGAGCCAAAGTGGGACAGCCTGTCGGGAAAGTGACCTAGGATCTTACCTTGATGAATCGACCAGACAAGCCATTCCGCAAAGATGATCTCATACAATAGATCTGCTACGATGGCCCTAGACCAATACAGTATGCACAATGTAAACCTCAAGTTGTGTCGAAACACTTTGGGCAGCCAAATGTCTGTTACCGGCTCCCCAGACACCGGCTACCGTACTGGTGGTAGCCCGCCGGCACCAGCACAAGCCAGCCGCAATGTCTATTGTGCGCAGCCAGAAAAGAATGAAGCTCGATTATCCCACAACATGGGACAAAAGTGGGGACAAAAGTGGGTGGGGGTCTTTATATCCGCCGAATCCTGTGGAGAAAAAAAAAACAAAAGGGGAAAGGCAAAGCTCAAGGTCACTGATATGCGAAAGAAAAAAAATAGAAACAAATGAGGGGGAGGTAACATGCCATAATTGAACAAGGCAATCCTGTAAAAGTGAGAGAAAGGTAGTCCAACGACGAGAGGGTTGGTGGATAATCAAAAATGTCCTGCAATTAGCTGTATATGGGCGATCCCAGATCCATAATAATCTCGAGTGATTCTTCGTGAACGGCGGATTATCTATGATATAGTAAAGGGTACGATATGGGTTACTATATCTCTGAGTCAACGAAACGAGACGAGATGGAATGAATGCCAGTAAAGTAGAGTAGCAGTTACTCCTATTTTCCCATTTGTGATAGCGAGTGAGTATACAGAGGAAGGACTCCCTCCCTACCTCCATCTCTACTTGTCGGGTATGATATCAGACTACGGTGCTGATACATTACACCTCTTTCAGTGGCCACACACTGGCAGTGACACTTGGATCAGGGGGAGGGAACCGAATCTAGCGATAAGAAGCAACGAGTAATTATGTTCCGGTTACTTGGGTAAAGGCCCAATCGTACTTGTACTTGTCAGATCATTTGGGACGGTCTCTAATTGCTGACACTAAAAAAAAAAAAATAGTTATCATACCATGGGTTGGGACACCGCATGTTGACACAAAAGGTAGGTGGGTAGGTTTTGGAGACAAATTTTGGCCCTGCTAGATGTAGTGAAAATTATGTGATACTGTGTTAAAAGTATTACACAACTTACATGTTGACAACTTTGAGACATCACCCTGTTGGCAGTGATGAAAAGGTGTTTTGGTAGGGCGGGATATGCCATGCCATGCTGATAGCTGACCACCGCAAGTGATCTGACCATTACAGTATAAGAGATTTTACGTTTACATCTTTTTTGTTTTTGTTTTTTAGTTTTGGTCATGATAGAGATGTCAAGATATATGGCTCCTAAATTGGAATGGGTGGAAGGAAAAACAAAAAAAGTGATAAAATCTAATGCATGGTAATGTTACTATGACACATCTCCAAAGTTATATAATTTTGCGGAAAAGTTGATGGTGAGAAGAGTAGAACTAAAAGATAACCAAGCAAATAATGGAAATGTGAATAATGCGATACCATTGTATGGTCAAACGGCAATGCAATACTTGATGGAAATTCTGGACCTGATGAAATAATTGATGGCAGAATCTAGTGAGTATTAGGTAGTATTGTGATAAATAATACCAGTAGGAAGGCTTCATTTCTCATGCCCAATCGTGACTTATTGAAGCGTTCCTTGTCCACATCCTATATTGCCGGCTTCTACAGCAGCCAAGAGTCTCTCAAAAACAGAAGGCATGTTTTCATAATATTATAATTTTTTTTGAAGTGCGCTATGAGCTGACCCTGTGCTTGTATATCACCTGGCTGCACAAGAAGCAGGATCAGGAGCGTGTTTCAATTTGGGAGTTCGTTTCATGCTATGGAGGAGATTTTTTCCCTAGAATATTTAAATAAACACATTGTATATTAATCATTTGTGTGAGCTAAAGGAGAAAAACTGGAGAAAGCATAAATATACTTGTTTATCTAGTTAAACTCATTTGTGCACAAGTTTGTCTAACGCAGGGTGGTCGTCGACGAATAAATCGGTAGGCTTCTCCGGTCCACTAGCGTATGCAAAGCCATAGCGGACAGCGTACCCCTCGATACCCTCAGGTGAGAGCAGAGGGAGTTCCTTTACCGCCTTAACATCCGAGATCTTCTCTCCGTATCCATTTGCGAAGATGAGGTCAATCTCTTCGAGAGAACGGACGCGGGTTTCCGGGTAGAAGAAGTAGCTATCCAACCGCTAGTTAGTCAGCCATTCACCGCTTTCAAACAATGTGGGGAGTAAAGCAGGAAGGAAAAGGACACAAACATAAAGGGCAAAAAGCAGGCGTTGACAAAAGCAAAAAACAAATAAGTGCCCCAGCCAATCCGGTCAATCATTACCGGCGTGATCATCACAACTACGAAATTGAACAACCAGTTCGTGATAGCCGACACGGCGTTCGCCTTCCCCCTTGTCCTCAGCGGGTTAACTTCAGCAGGGTATAACTATGACAATGGCAGCCAGGTCGCTCCAAATGACGCAATATACAGGAACAATCCCATAGCAGCGGTCTTAGCCGCAGTCCGCGTTCCTGTAATCAAGCATATAAAAGTAATTGCCATAGCGCTCATCTGCCCGATGGTTCCCCAAAAAAACAATTTTCGTCGGCCAGCCCGCTCGATAATAAACCATGATGTAGTCGCAAAGATCGCGTGAATGACCATATTCACACCCCCCATGATTAATGACATATCCCGGCTCTGGCCAATGCTGGATTCGAAAAAGAATAGGGAAAGTGGTAGATCACAGCGTTGCACCCGCCAATCTGCTGCATGAGTTGGGAGCTTGCGCCTAGGGTTACACGGGGGAAGTGTTGGGTTTTGCCGTTTGTCAGGAGGTCGCGGAAAAAGGACTTATTGCCGATTTCGCCTGTTGCCATCATTGAGTCAAGAATCACGCGCTTTTCGAGTTGGGTTTCTGGGGAATTTATAGTTCCGCCGTTTAGGGCGGCAATTACAAAAGTGCCTTCTTCGTCGCGGTCTTTTGAAAGGAACCTGCAAAGGAGTTTAGGTTATGGGTGGGGTAAGGTAGAGGGGAGGTGCACCAACGGGGGGATTCGAGGAGGGCCGTCATGCCGGCGATGGTGATGATCAGGGCAAAGACCGCTTGGAAGGAGATGGGGAAACGCCAGACTAGGTCGCTGTTGGTGAAGCTGACGCCGTAGTTGAGCCAGTAGCTTGTCACTGCCTCCAGTCAGTTCTAGATAGGGTCATGGTAGGATGTAAAGCCCACAGGTTCCAAATGCGATGGCCCCTCCCCCGACGCAGATCGATAGACCTGTGTTCTTGGTTTTTGCACACTCGGCTTGGTATGTTGGAATACTGCTGGTGTTCATACTGTTGCCGATACCAGTTACTACTCTACCGATGACAAATTGCGTCCGACAGTTGTAAGCAGCCATGGATAATATAAGGTGGTGGTAGAGGTAGTGCCAATGATTGATGTCCGATATATGCTGTAACCTGAGTAGTCACACCAAAAATCATGATCGAAGCCCCAGAGATAATTGCCTTTCGACGTCCTATAACCTCTCCCGTGAACACGGCAATTACAGCCCCAAATAGACAGCCAATCTCATAGATTGCTGTAACAAATCCTTGCATGGTAGAAGTATCCTTCGTTTCTGGGATCCCAGAGTTGAACTCTGGAGATGTGATGATCCCGCTCATGACACCTAGCTCGTTTATATTTTCATTAGACTAGGTGAATGAACACGCAGGAAACCTCGCTGATCTTGACCGTATTTAAAGAGTAAGAAACCAGTTGTGCAGATGAAGGAAATGGCAAAGCCAAGTCGCTCCCCGCGAAGTCCTAAAAACCTCGTCATGTAGTCTATCACTGTGTCTACCGTAATCTATCTATCCGACAAAATATATTGTGGAGTCTAGGGCACGTCGGTTTGAGGTACAAAAGGGAGAGAAGACTGCGAGTTAAATACCCTGGTGTGCGGGATGCAAAGTCCCTAGATGTCTCTCACTCCGGCACCGGAGTTGGTTACCAAAGTTGTCTTGGACATGTCTGTTCCCTTTTCTCCCCTGGTAGGATTAGGAAACCAGCAGTGCTCAAGCCATTGACACATAAATACACCTGCCCTCCCCTCCCACATTCCACCACTAGCGGGTGTGAAAGAAAAGGTGTTTTGGACAGGCAGGTCTCGCTTCCCATAGGGGTTTCTGGAAAAGTTGGGAAAATCTCGGGGTTGCTCAGCTGCTGCTCTTGTTTTCTCTTCCGTCAGGGTTTGTAAATTAATTGGTTTTTTACTTGTTCCTTTCGAGGGATGATCTTCGTGAGTGAAAAAGGGATGAGCCAGTGCAGTACCCTACAATTTTGTGTCTAGAACCTAGGATCGCGTTCGCTAAGATATTCCCCGGACAGAGTGTTGGGCAATCGGAGCAAATATCGCTTCGGGAGTAAAGCGCTTCGTCGCGGTGCCTGCAGTCGAGTTCCGCAGATAGTCATGATATGTGAAGCTCCCCGTTTGCTCCGTCTTTCTAGCGTCCGGAGTGGCGCAACGCTACATCAACTCTTTCTCAGTGCCGAGCCCCGAAAGGGGCTTTTTGAATGCTGAGTCGAACGTTGTGGCGGACTTAGTCATCTGTCAGCTAACCAGAGGTCAAAGGCATTGAATAACCCCACCTGATTGGCCTACTGACCAACCCCTATGCATGGGTACTCGACTTCAACTCGACCACACAAGGAAGCTGGTAACAGAAGGTTCTTCACGCTGCCGAGGCTAAAAGACTGTTACATCATGTGGTTGATATTGGTGCAGGTTATGGCGTCCTGTGGTGTTGTATCGGATGGTGCACCGTGTTTCATTCATCCTATGGCCCTGTCTGCGATCATCCACGCACAGCACGTGACCAGAGCACCTCCCTAGCGAAGGCATTTGGATGCCTTTCGTCGCCACCCCTTCACTGGAAGCATCTGCAGTGTTGTATTTCGTGTAAGAGACATTGGTATTACTGCAAGGCTAGGATCTCTATTATAATAGTACTCGAGTACTTGTGCCAATAGTATAGTATAGTAACCCAGTCTAATTAGGGCCCATCTGCAGTGATGGCAAGCCTCCAGAGCGCTCGGATGCGGGTGGCTAGACGAAAAGCGCGTTGCCAGTGCCCTACGGCAAGCTAGCTTGAGACCCCAAAACTACATCTTATCGTAGTTCCGGTTAGACGGCGGTTTTGCCACCAGGCGGCTCGGGGGCAGGGTCAGGATTAATGTTTATCCCGATCCCCAGAGGGAGACCGACCTTATGCCCCCGTGCCGAGATGGAGTTTTCCGGTTGTGAAAACGCTCAAAACCCATCGGTAGGCTATCTTAGAGCCAAAGTGCAGTCGGGCCTTGAGGTTGTGAATGTTTGTAAACCTACGGGAGGCTTGTTTCAATGCCTGAAGATCCTTAGTTAGCAAGGGGATCCTGGATCCCTGTACCGTTGTTCCACCCAGGAGCGCTGGGAGAAGAAAGGGACCATGATGGCGCTGCCGGCTTCGATTGTTTGTGGTACCTGTAAGTGCTCTTTATGAACTGCCAGCGCAAGTATTGTTGAGAAGTGATTCTGCATTGGAGAGATTAAGCTCGAGTGCTACATACAGGCAACGTGCCTTGCTAGAACATTGGGTGAGCGCAGCAGTAAGGCCCTGTGATTGAGAAGGACAGGAAATAGGTGTGCGATACCCAAAATTAGAGTAAAGTTACCGTAATCAACAATCGATTGGTGCGTACCGTATTATGGCGGCTCTAGTCTCGTGTTCTAACTACGGTACTCGCCTGACCCAAAGAGTCATTTCTATGTCGATCTTCATGGGACGCACCATATTGAGGCCCAGTCCAAACTCTCTTTTAGCAAAGCTTCTCCCTCCACGCCCAACATCCTCCTTCCTCCTCCTCCTTCCCTGCCATACAACACAAACTCTCTAAACGCACAACATCACACCAAGCTACACCAACATACGGTAACCAACCCATCATGATAACAATCTCCAAAACCCCCGATACCATAACCTCGACCATCTTCCTTCGCAAAACCCCCACCCTAGCTGTCCTCCTAGATTTCCTACAAACCCCCGAGAACCTTATCACCCTAAACCCGCTCCTCGAGTCCTTCCACCGCTTACCACCACCACCACCGCAATCTCCGCCACGCCCAGACCCTGACGATGAGGACGACGATGGCAATGCTTACACCATAACAGATCGCATCCCCATACCTCTGGCATGTGGGCTTACCATACCGTCCACATACAAAGCGGAATTCTGGGAGCCAGACGGAATCATGGGCATGCTATCCACCTCTAGGGCTGATATGGGAGTGGTTACCGGAAGTTTATTTTGGGTCGAGGACTCCGTTGGTGGGGTTGTGGTTAAGGAGCGATTTAAAGTTTATAGATGTCCATTCGGCATGAGGTGGTTTATCATGATGGTTGCTGGGAGGAGTAGGGTTGGGATTATGGAGAGGTTGGAGGAGAAGTTAGTGAGGTTGTGTGATGAGCAAGGGGTTAGTGATGGGTGATGTTGCGGGATGAAATTCGCTGAATGGGGGGGTTAACGAGGGGGCCTATGACTAGACTAAAGAGCCGATGCTATGATACTCTTTTCTTCTTTCTTCTCTCTCCCCTCTCGATAGTTTGGGATACGTTAGTTGATTACTGAGTCTTAATTCTCAATATTTGATCCCTTAAACAATCCCCGCCGCTCGAGTACAAGTACCTTACTACAAGAAATCTGCAAACTTCTGATTTCCGTTGTCCACATAAACTGCCTTGACCCAATACGCTTCTACAGGTAACCCAATATCATGACCCCACTATCCATTTCCAAGTTTGAAGGTCGGCAAGGTCCTCGCCTCGATCTACTCAGGCCAAATCTCCAGTCCCATCTTAACAAAGGCATCCGGTTGCTGACCAGCGCCAGCGGAAGAGCTAGACTTTCCACAACCGGGCTCTCCCTGCGCCTATCGCTTACCCCAGCCAAGGCTTGGGAGTATTCGTCCCTGATCTGATTGACAGCAGTGCCAGTGCTCACAATGAGGTTAGCCATTCCCATGACATTCCCGGATTGCAGCACCGACATTGTAGCAGATCCTGCGCCGACCGTCACAAACGAAGAGAAGAGAGGAAGGATAAGGATTAGAACCGGAAACCAATCTTGATTATCTTTCTCCTCCTTCGGAGGGTCAGTTTCGATATCGGGGGTGAGGTTCCGGGAAGGTGATATTACTGAAGCGTAGACTTTCGATGATGTAAATTATATCTGATGATTCCTCGGATCGCTATGTGGCCCGTCCTTTTTTTCAAGCCGGGTTCTTGATCTCTTCGGGAAACTATATCCTATTATGAGTATAGCTTGTACTCCTGGGGCAGGGGGGAATAGAAACAAGTAATCGTACCTTGACTTCCAGAACTTTAGTTCCTCACGAATTCACCTGTGATAGAATGCAGAGCTAGGTGTTCTGGGCGCATTGTCTTGCACATATGGAAACGGTAATCACGACAGAAGGTAAAAGGAGAGAGTAGCACAGTAGATGGTAACTCCTTCCTTCCTTCCTTCCTTCCTTCCTTCTAGCTCCATACCGCGACTCCGCCTCTCGGATTTCCTTTTTAGTGCTTGAACGATGAGATGCGCTGGGATCTAGTATGGTGCTGGGCGTCAAGAAGGTAGACCACGGTGGGTTAACCCACGTGATGCTAAATAAGAGCTAGGGTTGAAGGCTGTGGATATAGAAAATAAATTATGGTCTAATGTTCAATTCTAATAGAGTGTAAACTTTATATATATATATATATATATATATATATTGTATTGGTTAGAATTACGTCCATCTTTACAATGTAATAAGAAATAAAACTACCACAAACCCCTTCAAACTTGTCTCCTATAAATTTCAATATGGAATCAGATACCCCCTTCAGTCCAAAACCTACAGCTATATCACTTGATTGAAATACACAAGAATGCTGAATTCGGTAGCAGATAATTCGCCAAATTAAGGCAGGAGAAATTGTAAGCTAAAGTCTTATTAACGCTACTTTCATAATTGTTATGAACCTAGTGTAGAAAGGGAGTTTGGCATGAATGATAGTTATGAGTGATAGATTCGTATTTGTGTTTTTCCATAGGACTCTTAGTTGTGAGTTATAAGTTTGTTGTTGATTTCAAATGATGATTCATGTATGAGTTGTGGGGGGTTTTACAGATAAGTCAAGTATGGTTCATCTTTGGTTTTGATTGTGCAATAAGTTATATTATAATGTTGTGATTTCATATGAATCAGTGTTATAACTCTGACCTGTTGTTTTACAAGAGTCACAACTGTGACTTATAGTTTTTTGATTTAGATTAGTTGGCAGGTTGTGGGAACTTGAAGAACTTTATAAGGAGAAGGAGAGGCCCATGGAGTTAGTTCTTGACTTATATAACTTTTTACAAATATAACATTTACTCTCAATATGAATATGGCTATTACTCGATGAGGAACTAATGGATACTTTTATATCCTCTAATAGAAGAAACTAGTAGAGTACAGACTATTCTATAATTAAGTAGAGCAAACTCAACTAAGTCTTATAGAATGATACTTAGGCAGATGATATGGATATTGCAAGAAGAGTTCTACCATAACACAGTCTTAAATATAACAAGAACTCCAACAAACACTTGAGATACTGATAGAATAAGGTGAGAAGCATTGCTGGATAAGTCCTTAATAAAAATAAGAAAGGTATAGGAACTACTACCTCACACTCACTTAGTTACTCTATCATCAACACATATTCATAATACTTTGTATAGTGCAAACTATATACTTCAAACCTATATCTTCAAAGCTTACTATTATTATTTTTCAATTGCTTTCAACGGAGAATACAATATGTGCAACAGTTGTGAACGTGATATCTTACATCCATCAACAGAAACAGGCCTGACTGAATAGGCCGCTATTCTCCATTTCATTATTTTTTTCCAGCTCTGCATTTGCCCCCTCTTGGTATCTGAGCAGTTTCAGTATTAACCACATACAATTTGTTCCTTTACATTCACGAAAAGCACCTAGGTATCTTTGACTCACTCTGTATCTCTCTGAACCCTCTGGGTATATTTTCCGTCACTATCGAACCATCAATTGAACAAAACCTATATACCCCACTTTTCCAGTAAATAACACCCTACTCAGGAAATAGAAGAGAGAAACCCAAGATTTCTCCCAATCGGTTTCAGAAAATAATTTCTCAAAATCTAATACACTCTCTTCACACACTCTCTTTCTCTACCTCTTATCGTTGACTTGTTGCTAAGTGCGATAGCCAGCATTTTTTTTTTTTTTTCGTAAATTGTCAAGGCTGAAAAAAAGGTCTTAAATGTATCATACAAGTAAGAAAAAATCAACCCTCAAGGTAGTGTACAGCGACGACCAACGATATTAAATTCCACAGAATCTTATATATCATATGATAAAGTTTCACGGAAAGAAAGAAACCCCCAAATATTTAAAGGGGACATGGGTACTTTGTACGTGACACAGGTGTACAATACCTACGTCCAAAAACCGTCAATCAGGCGCATATATATCATGAACGAGTATATAACAAAAAAAAAAAAAAAAACCCCCTCCTAACCCGGTAACCGAAACGTCTTTCATGCCATTCACTCACCCATCACCGGAAACCCTTCCACAAGTGTATAGTACTGTACTTGTACAAGTATATCGCTTCGATGATTCCCTCATTCCGGATAACCAACTCGGTGAAATCACTCGTCGTGGATTATATACAGTATTCTCTCAGTTGCATGCGCGATGTGGATCGGCGTGTGCATGTCCCCTTTTCGTAATGGCGATATCAGACTTGGTATATTGGCTGAAAAAAAAAAAANNNNAAAAAAAAAAAAAAAAAGTACAGTGTAGAAAAGCAAAGCGCTCCCAACCCCCCAACCCCCCCCTGACCCGATAAATGTTTGGAATTCGAGGCTTCTCGGGATTCCTACCTACTGCTCGTGATGTCTCGACGCTTTCGAGAACACAATTGCCGGTTTTTTCATATGGGTCGTCAAAGAAATCGGGAGGTTGCAAAGTATTTGGTTGGTTGGTTCATCTCGTTGTACTCATCATTCATGTGGGTGGTAAGTTACACTCTGCTGGGGATTTGGGTTCGGTGTTGGATGGGGTTATTCGTTGACTGCTAAGCTCGTGTGGCAGCTTGGAAGTACACACCGGTCCTCTCTCTTCTCCATCGCAGGAAATTTCTACCTTTCCTTCCCTTACCTTCCCTTTGGAGCATATATTTTAAACGGCCCATTTGGTCATGTTATGGAGTGAGAATTCATGACTGGATACTTCTCCCTCCTCTGTCTAAACTACCGTGGTAAGGTGCCTTATGTGCCAGGCCGATTGAGATTCCCGATACGGGAATTGCAAATCCGACCTCAACCTCGCCCCTTTTTAAAAAAAGTTTAAAAATAAAATAAAAGGTCCACTGGAAACTGCTCTGGGGTTCGGTGGCTTCATTCTTCAATTTTGGATTTTCTGCTGAGCTGCGATAGTTATAGTACTTGCTGGGCGGGTGGAGGGGGTCGTTGATGTATCACCCCGGTATCCACCGTTTGGGTGTCGGGTTTTGGATTGCGGTTTTGTGTTGATGAGGGCTAGAGAAGTAGCTGAGCATATGGCGTGGGATGGGTGAGAGCCAAGGAGCTGGTCAAGCAAGGCAGGGTTGGGTGTACTGGTGCAATACGCGGCCAAATGAACCACCACTCTCCCACAAAAGAGCTGCCGGATCACGGCCGTGCTGACTATCCTTCACTTCACTATCAGAAATCTACGTATATATATATATGCCCTACACTAATTCATCCTTCAAACTCCTGGCCAAACCGTGGGGAATTAAATCATGCATTTTGTACACTACCCCCCACCGATAAACCCCAATGCAATAATGGTACAATAAATCAAACAGAAAACCAATTGAAAGAAATGCTAAAGAAAAAATAAAAAAATAAAGCTAAAATAAAAAAATCAAAGTACACCGCTATGCACGCCTACAATGTCTGACAACACAGCCATATATGAATCATTCAAACTACCCACTCTCGGCTCAAAACTACTGCTTGAGTATACCATTGTTAATGAGGATACCCGGGTCGCCGGTTGAAGCGTTCTTGTCCAGCGTGACCTGGCGGGCAGTAGAGATGATCTTGGCTTTCATTGCGGCGGTGTCGGTCTTGAGGGACGGGTCGAGTCCGAGGTAGTAGGCGATGAGGCCAGTGACGTCTAGGAATGGTTAGTGTGAGTGAAATATGGAGGGTTAGGAAGAGGAAGAAGCGTACGAGGACAAGCCATGGAAGTTCCGGAGATGGTATTGATCACATCGTTTGACGCTCCAACCCATGTGCTGGTAATCTGCTCACCGGGCGCATACACGCTCACACACTGACCAAAATTCGAGAAGGAACTCCTCTGGTCACGAACATTAACGGCGCCAACAGAAACAACGTTACTTCCCAAGGAAGCAGCGGCCGGAGAAGAATTGCAAGAATTCTGGTTCTCGTTTCCCGCAGCGACAGAGAAGTGGATACCGGCAGCGGAGGCCTGTTTAACGGCTTCGTCGAGGGTCACAGAGCGAGTAGCGGATCCGAGAGACATGGAAGCGACAGAACCGCGGAAGTCGGTAGAGTCCTTACGTTTATCGTGGTTGGTGATGACCCAGTCGATTCCCTTGAGGATATCGGAGGAAGAACCCGAGCCACTAGAAAGGACCTTGACAGCAATGATATTGGCGGCCTTTGCAAGGCCAAAGGTGGTTGAGCCGGCCGTTCCAGCGCAGTGGGTTCCGTGGCCTTGGTCGTCGGTCTTCTTGCCGTCAAAGGTGAAGCCAAAGGTTGCGCGGCCGTCAAAGTCGACGTGGTCGACACTGTCAGGTATCATTAGCTTGTGCTAGGCAACATATGCAGGGTTGACGGGTTGGCGAGCATACTTAACGCCAGTGTCAACGACATAGATATCAACCCCCTTTCCAAGGCTATCGGGATTCCCACTGAAAGAATAGCTGCTGAAATCAAAGCCAGAAACGTCCTTGCCCGCCGTTGATACGGTAGCAGACTGAGAAACTCTCTTCAACCCCCAAGTTGCCGGAAGAGCATCATGAAGCTGAACCTCCATTTCCGGTTCAAACACCTTAAACCCAGACATGACGCTCAACTTTCCAACACAATGACTGGACAAGTTTGCCGAGAAGCCCTTGAAGGCAGAGTTTTCGAAAACATATGTCAGGTCCGCCCTCGTCAATCCCATCTCCTCAATCAGCTCATCGAGCGTTCTCGGGTCGGTGTCGTCAACGAGGACATTGTAGCTTCCACCAGATCCCGGAGTCTCGTCCAGGCTGGCTAGAGAGTTGTTGCCTGTGCTACCGGCCGGTTGGGAAACTTTCGGGTGGTGGTTAGGATTTGTGCTTGTAGAGTTCCTACCATCTCGGCTTCCACTCCCGCCATGGCCTCCGTGGGGTGCTGCCAACGAAACAGCAGCGAGAGAGAGGAATGATAGAATTGGGGTTGAAAACTTCATTGTTGCGGTGTATGGGTCAATTGGGGCGTGGTGGTAGTGTAAGGGTTGGTAGATATGTCTGTATCAAAAAAGAATGGCGGGGTATCCGTTCATTCGATTATTTTACTAGCCACTGAGGTTTAGCATTCCCGATAAATTATCACGTCAATTCATGAATTGCGGGGTGGCTAAAACCTACCAAAAGTGAGACAGAGACGGGATATCAAGCAGGGAGAGACAGATGGACGCACAGCGACTCAAAACTAATTGAAGAAAGGAAGGAAGGAATGTGGTGAAATCGATTGTGGCCTGGGTTGGCTGGTAAAGGGAGGGGTTTTGACAGAGAGCTCAAGCTACCCGGTATGCAAAATGCTCCGAATGTCTCAGACTAAACGACCACGAAGGAGAAGATTGAAGAAAGGAAAAAAAGGAAAAAAAAGAATCTCGAAAAATCAATACAAAAAGAAGTGAAGGTCAAATGAAGGAAGAAGGGAAGGGAAGGGAAAAAAGAAAGAAAAGGAAAGGAAAAAGAGTAATGAACCTGCAAACACTCGCGACGATCAAATGCTCTGCTCTGCAGGAATAGGGAAGGTAGGGCAAGTGGGATGGGAGGGGGCGGGGAAGGTGGAGGAGTTTATACTCCTCGAAAATGTCCCCAACAGGAGAGCAGAGTGAAGCAGGCCGCGCATTCCAGGCCAGAGTGTCGATCATGTAAGATTCATGGGGGTAGAACAGAAAAAATAAAAATAAATAAAAAAATAAAAACAATACGGGTGTATGGTACGAGTACAATACAGTACGAATAAATCTCACAGCCCAATCATCATCGCTACCCCCAATATCAAGGAAGGCAAAACGTCTCAAGTAACTTCCTACGCGGGATGCTTCACATATGGTAGGGGCGAGCAAGCAAACCAAAAGCAAAGCTCAGTGCCAAATCTTGCAGCACGAGCAGTACTCGTACTCGAGTAGTACGAGTACCGTAGTGCGTGACGAAACCGCAAGGATAAGGAACAGGGATCTGTGAGGAACCCTAACCTTGACCATCTCCCTTTTGCCCACCAAACATCCTCATTCGCCACCTGCCCAGTGGTGAGTGGTGAAGACTACGAGCCATACCAAAAGTATTCCAGTGGCCCGTCCCTGAATAACAGTACCAGCACTCGTTCAGTACAGTGCTCGAGCACCCGTACCATCATGTCCCGTCTCGTGGAAAGGAGGATGACCGAAATACTCGGAAAACGATTCCTCGTGCGCCAGCGCGTCACAGCGAGTATAGTAATTGGCTGGCGAGAGGTGTCTTCCCTTCAATCATCACAAGAGAGGCTTATTTGACGTTTCAATGGGATGCTGTGAAACTGGAATGATTGGATGGCTGAGATATTGTCGGCGCCAAATATCGCCAAGGTTGGTACCTGCAGATTGGCGAATGCCTTGGCACTGGCCTCGCACTAATGCCTTATTGGTATGTGAGCGGTTGTGACGGGCGTGAATGCGAGAATTGTACTGGAGGATGGGATGCGAGATGAGAAGCAGCGGTGGGAAATGTTGATTCCGTGAATAGTGACTGATCCTTATTGGTGTTGTTGGCCACGGTCCAAGTACTCGAGTACTCGAGTACTGTATTTTCCGCCCGCTGGCTTCACCGCACGAGTACTCCTCAGAAATTCCAATCCCGCTTGCAAATGGCCTTGTCTCAAACACCCTACTCGAGTAAATGCTTCACATTTGAATACTTTTACGGCAGCCTCAACACTACGGAAGCGCCTCCACCTCCTTTCCCCCCCTTTCCCTCCTCAAAACCACAAGTAAACCGTCCTTCCCATACGGTACCCTACCATCACAAAATGCTCGGAACCCGGCACTACGATTCATCCACCCCGCAACCAGCTCTCCCTCTCGCTCTTCTTCTTCCGCCTAAGGTACGGTACTCATACTTACATTCTGCAGATCTCCCAACCACTCCTGCTGTACGGTATTCTACCTTTTTTTTGTCCATTCCGTGATACGCCTCCGATCGCTTCGGATACCGTAGTTGATGGTGGATCTGTGCCCCTGCGTGCTCGGGTAGATTATAGGAAGTTTAAGGGGGCCCACACTTGAGTGGTGGAGTCAACAAGGAGTGCTATCACCACAGTGAATCCGGATATGATGGCGTTTCTAGAACTGGCGAGTTGAGCACATGGAGAAGAAACGATAACACAGTGGAAGGTATCTGCTACACTTGAGTACCGTACTCGAGTACATACCATTAGCCGAGCAATTCCTTCTCACTCACCACCAGACCCCCCCAGCAGCCCCGCCCCACCGTCCTGTTCAGTTCTGTAAACTTGAAACGCAGACAGTCGAGGACATCCCTGCACCACTCCGCCACAGCGCGAAAACTACTCTTAGGGTACCTACTCAAAGCCCGACCTCGCGCCTTGAACTCATAGCCAGATAGCCAGCAAAACCAAGTACAAGTACATACTGTAATATACTCGTACAAGTACAAGTACCCCTCAAGTAGCACTGAACACAGCATCCTTGCTACAGCACCTATCTATCCATGGACCAACACCCTCCTACCCGCGAATGGTACAAGTACTCGAGTAGGAGCCGCCGGTCGACTAGAACTGTAGAGAAGCGTCGCAACGCATGACGTTATTCCCGCCGGGGGGAAACCGGGATGTTCAAATACTGTAGCATGATCAGCTTGATTGTTCGCACCATACTGGGAGACGGCGGCGGGGGATGGTATGAGGATCCCTGTGCCCGCGAAGGGCTGTGAGATTCTATGTACTTGTACAAGTACCTACCATGTACGAGTAGTATTATTGCTTGGGTAAGGGGTGCCTAGCGATACAGTAGAGGAAGGGAAGTTGGTTAGGTTAAAGCACCGTACGCACACCGCTCCAAGTCAAGGCATAAAGAACCGCAGGTCCGACTCATCCGTGGCCTTGAGCACAGTAACTATTCACGCCCTATCCAAAGCGACACGATAGCACCCGCTTCTATCCACCTTGCACCGTTTGAGGAACAGCTGCCTGCCTGCGGGGTTGTGGTATTTGGAAGGCCCGGTTCGGCATACTTGTATAAGAGTATCATCATCCATAATCCCAGCCCAGCGCGAGAATACTCGATTTGGCGTTGCTGTGGCTGTGCTCCCCAGTCCGAAGTGTGATATTTCGAATTCAGTTGCCAATTGTTCTCTTGGATTGGAGGGGTTGGGAATTCAATGTTGGTTTCGGAGGGGTTTTTGCTTTTCCTTTTTTGAAAGCTTGTTTTTCAGGTTGGTTGCGCCTATTTCTGGTTTCCGGGTTTTGTGGTTGAGTAGACGAGTAGACGAGTATGGTCGAGCTTGGTTGGTTGGTTGGTGGGAGGAGGGGGGGATCGGACTGAAAAAAGATGCAACTGTTCTGTGGTTATACTGTGCAACATCCTGATCTCCTGTTGGGGGGAAGGATCGCGTTACAAGTACGACGACGAGCGCAGCATGGTGAAGGAACTCTTTAACCGAACATCTCGCAACCCGAACAAACGCTCAGCTTCAAACTGCTACTATAAGACTCCTCACCCACTTTCCTGGTGTACTCGAGTACTGCGGAGCGCCCGGGTTGGATTGCCTTGCTGTGGCGGCGTCGGGTGATATGTACATATGCTACCCTACTACCGTATACTATTCGTGGTGCCTTAGTTTTAGCGAATTATCAATGCCAAATCAATAACCCCTATTTTACTCTCCCCTCTGTTCCCCGATAGACTGGGGTTTCGAAAAATAGAAAGGTATGATACAGTACGAGTACCGTACGAGTATAGTACAAGTAGCTTTAAAAATACCACCTTTTGCACGAGATGGTGCTTTAAAATTAGGTGTATGATACCAGCACCCAGATCTCCTCCTCCTCCCCACTCCTAGTTACTACTGTAGCTGTTCAAATTTCCAATAAGCAAGTTGATTATACCATGAACGCAGAATCAACCAATCCCCAGCCCCATTGAGACATCAATCAATACTTGTACGTATCGCAAAGGAACATCAATGCTGTTAATGCTCCGGTTTAAGGTCTCCTCCCCTCACTATGGAACCAATATCAACAGCACTCTTACCATTCTTCAAAGCATTGTCCCAAGTCGACCCAGGCCTGAAGCCCTATCGTTGGTACCTCCCGCACGCGGGATACGAGTATCTCTGTTCACCGTGGGGGCTTGGATACAGAGTTGAGGAGCAGAATTTCCCCCCCACGAGGATATAGGTCGAGGGGGAGCAGAAGACAATCCAGAGCCGAGGAAAGGAAAGAAGTGTATCGAGATCGCTCCTCCTCCTCCACATAATTCTCACTCTCATCTCTTGTCCCTCTCTCCCTCTCTCACACCCATGGTTCCATTGATACAACCAATCTATCAGGAAATATCAACCCATTCCAATCGGACAGACAGCACGACAACCTTGCCTAGGTACTCGTCAGTCACCGCGAGTCCATCCACGCACCTGATAGCAATTTACTCGTATCATAGTACGGTAGCAGATCAAACTATATTGTCCTCTTCTCCGCCCCCTGCCCGTGCCGCGCTGCGCGGTCCTGACAGAACCCAGTGTACAAGTATCACACGATCCTACCCCGCCGCCGCAATCAAACTCCCATCCCAACAACTTGTCATACTAGGGATTGTTTAAAGGAAATTTCCGAGTTCAACTGGGGTGTAAGCACGTACCGTACTCGAGTTCTTCACGCAAAAGGGGTTCCCTTTCTGGTAATACCTCCGCAAAAAATAACGGGTCCGTGTTCTTGAGGACGCCAGGAACTCTGGACTTGAAAGGGAGAGAGAGAGGAGATACAGTAGAAATCCGTCAAACCAATCAAGCCACCACAGTACCTTAGGGCAATGGTGTCTCAATCTTGGCCAATTTGGAAAATTTTACATTCGCCAACCGATTCGGGAGTCCGAACAAGGCTATTACCGAAGCGAAAGGCAACCCCGCAGCATACTTGTAGAAAGCATTCCAACCCAATCGCTCAATCCGTAATAATCTAAACCCGACCCGACCAGGGTGTCATTTGATACGATAGCAAGGACCAGCCACCTCCCTTCACAACCCTGATCCTCACCCGAAGGGGGGGGGGTTGAAGAGTGACAGTCCCTCCTACCCGGAATGGCAATCGGGACCGGGAATACTCATATACTCGTATAATGCAAACAGGGGAAAAGACAAACAATTCGTTTTCCAAATTCTGGCGAGGTATTTGTGGTGTCCTGCTGAGCAAGTTACCATAGGCTGTGAAGCACTAGTACATTGATGGAAGACAAATCAGGGGCACATTCTTGCATAACTGCGCGTCAACTTGCGAAGTCGGTTGTGCTTGTTGAGAGTGCAGGGGCGGGGGGGTACCATACGATTTTGGTTCGTCGGGGGTGGTTATTCTAAATCATCGAAATGAGTACGAGTACGAGTACTTTCAAGACATGAGAGTGGAAAGGGAAGCGAGTTTTGATTTAGTCATTGTATGATACCTGAAAATCAAACTGTGGGAAAGGTAGCGAGGTTAAAGCAACTTTACATTACTTGGTTGGTCTTCAGAAATGGAGAGGGAGAGTGGTTTATGCAGGCTCTTGCACGAATTAGTATACCATCGTATATAATGCCTGACTAGGAAAAAACATGTCTGACTGACTAGGGAGGATGTCTGGCCAAACAAGAGATTCAAGTGGGAAGAAGCATAAAGCTGATATCATACAAAAAGTATCATAGACGAGTGCTCTGAGTCCTGCAAGATAAAATAGTAGACCTAAACCTGTTATTGCAATTGATTTATGATATCATAGCTTTGTTTAGGAAAAGGTAATTTCAGGACTAGGCGTCAAGAAAGTCCTTATAAGCTAAAATCCTCAAGTTCAGAGTATCGTAGTAATAATAAGATTTAGTGATACCATTACTGTAGATGATTGTTATCATTTCACAATACACTCGGTGATCATATCTCGAATAGGAAATACACCTGCTAGAATTCATACCTCCATCAACTCCTGACACTCCAAAGCACTGCACTTTAGGGTCCTTGTATAGTTCAGCGGTGTGATGGTTAGTATTTTCAGGATTAGAGGGGGTTGTCGTATCATATGTAGTCTCTTGAAAACCTTTCATTTTAAGAAGCCTATCTAGGGTAAATCGATCAAAGCGACGGATGGGGAAGAACCTCGACCATCAACGACCAGGAAACCGACCTTTACGCGAATTGATTCTTGATTCTACGTAGTCTCCTTGTTTTTTTTTCTCGGTTTTTTTCACCCATCTTGGAAGCTGATGACCCTACCTGCTTCATTTGGCAACTCAACTCCCCAACGGAAAACTCCAAGAAACGCTCCATAATTTCCGTAGACTATTCTGGCAATAGGCTTCCAAGGCACTCGCACACCACCATCCATCCATCCATCCATCCATCCATCCATCCATCCTACTACTCCCACGCAGCGGCAAGACTCAACAAAGGTGCCAACCACAACGACATAAACCCCACGGAAACGGACAAATTACCAGAACCACGAGATGTTAAAACAGGGTGGTTGTTACTTGCACTTGCACTTGTACGTCCGGCACGCCGCCACCCCTCACATCCCAGCCACCCAGCGTCCACATTCCATTCACACCAATCATCCGTCGGCGGGTGCTCGGCACATGAATAAGAGCCTGAATCTTATTTCCGCAACTTGATCGATTTCATGTCGCGCTTATTGGTTCCCCTATGGAAGCGCCGAGTGTTATTCGTGAAATTGAAATTTGAAACCTGGGTGAGAATCGGTGATGGAGTGGGGGATGGGGAGATTTGATTGGGGAATGGAGGAGGAAAAGGAGGAGGGTAGTGATTGAGTGGATTATGTTTGATTACTTGTATGATATTATGATACTTTGTGGATGGCCACCTGCCTAGGCTGGAGTTGGGGGGGTATTGTCTCTACTACGGACCAATGAACCGAGACCACGCGAGTAAACGGTGCTGGGATAGATCGAGGAATGCAATCACTGGTCCCCGGTTATAAGCACTTGGGAACCTGGGGGGGAGGGAGGTATAGTATATTTTGTATGGACCCTTACAAGTAAATATACTGTGCGTATACATGTTTCACCATATATCCCTCCAATCCTCACCTATTCCCCGGAACGAATACAATATCTTTCCCTCATTACATCTGTATATGCTGCGACCACTGAACGTCACGCCGCTACCAACGGCCGATGAAGGAGGTTACGACACAACATCTAAGAGTGACCGATACTGGGAAAATGATATTATCAAGATGCAAGATAATTAATTATATTGCGACCGTTTCGAATTAAAGTTTTTCAAGATATACCATACCTTCAGCAAGTCATTCCGACCGTGTGTGTGTCTGGTAGAATATACGCTATTCTGCGACTGCCGTTTTCCTCAACGCTACAAAGTAGTAAACATGCAATCACTCTTGCCGAGGGTGGGTCCGGTGATTTCGACAAGGGTATTCATTTTGTACGAGTGATTTCGACAAGTTTCAATTCGTTCATTCGTTCATTCGTTCATTCGTTCATTCATTCATTCATCACCGAGTCGATCGAGACAACCCGCCGTGTCTAAAGGATCGTCGCATCGGAGTGGATTCGGTGAATACACGGGTGGGGGTGCCCGTCGTATTGCCATTGGGCTGCCCGCGGGATCACCACCCCCGGGAGAGATTGTTTTTTTCCAGTATCGGCAGATTAGGCGGGCCCGGAAGCTCTTCTCATACCATACTTGAATTCGTGGGAATGATTGATGTATTGGAACTGCTGTGTGCGGTATGGTTCAAGAACGGGTTAGTGTGGACCAGGTGGCAAAAAAGTGTGCAACATGGTCAATCTAATACTGGACCAAATCAAGTTAAAAAAAATAAAATACTTTTTATTCTGCCTTATCTTGTAATCATTTCTACAGTTTTCTCTCTTATATACTTGATTTGCTCAAGTATGAAGTCGGTCATGTTATGTTGCATAATCAACCACCACTCAGCCACTTGGTTCACACTTATCCGTTCTTGAACCATATATATATTTCTCAAAATTACGGTAAAAGAGCTAGTTCCAGTCTACGCGATCAGGGGGGGGGCTCGCATTGGTTAGGCGGGGTGGAACGATGCATTCAAGAGTGAATAGAATTAAAACTCGGACCAGCTCTTATACCGCTTGAAACGGGAGCATCCTATTCCCAGGAACCAACCGGACCATCCAATGCCCGTATTTCCGCAGAGCAGACGGGATGAGAAATCTTCAGCGCTCCACGGTGGAACACATTTGGCAATCTTGCGTCTGAATCTTATAGTCCTAGATCACCATATGTCACTCGATTTGGAGAGTTGGTGGTAGAAGGAAAACTTTTTAACCAAAAAACTGGCCGCATCTGGTATGCGAGAGGGATAGCCATCTCCTCCTATCGATAGTATCTGACGGGATATTTACCCATACACATTATTCCGGTAGCTCGTTCTGGCTTACCTTACTACTGTTGGGTGAGCATCGCAAGGCACAAGCCTCTTCAAACTTTAAAAAAAAAAAAATTGCACTGGGGCGCTACAACAGACGGTTTTAGATACGATACCTCTGTAATAGGAGAGCTCAGGGTCAAGTTTTATAATATGCAAGTTTCGGTGAGCGGGCAGTGTCAGAGATCGGGTGGAAGTGGAGGATAAAGGGTCTTTTGCGTTTTGCAAAAAGGAGTGGAGAAGGGAGCGAAAGTGTCTACACCCTGGTTTACAGCTCAGTCACTTGGGAGCCAGAGGTATAACCCCTTTCAGAAACACTCATCATACTGTACAGTACGACCTCTCTCCCCATGCAAAAGACGTCCCGGTCGAAATTTTATACACCTTCCAGGTATCGCGGAATCGCTATTTCAAAAAGTCTCCTGAGGTAAGACCGTCAATCACTGCGTGAGTCGAGGCAGGGCTGAGGATGTGGTAATTGTAAAGGGCTGCTTGGGTGCAATCGGTTCTGTATTCCTCCGATGGATCAAGTTTCTGGAGTTGGGAGTGGAGCTTCAGGTAGATGGTGCAAGGGCATCGACGGTAGCGTCCTGTTGTAGAAATAACATAAGCGGATTCTAGGGTATCTGAATTTTTTTGGATCTCGAATTGTCAAGGTGAAATGAGCGGGGTGTCGGGAAAAACAAAGTTTCGTGAACTGTTATTCGTGACTGTGGGATAGGGTGGTTGAATATACGTATAAAGGTTCAATCATAATAATATTATACAGGGTACTTGCCCTTGCTTTTTATACCATACATATAATACCATACCATACATATCCTAAATTTGTGGACAGAATTGGAAACCCTAAAGCCTAAATACACTTCTAGGTTGTATCATGATATCATTTATGTATGATATAATATATAAAAATATTTTCCCACACCAACCATATTTCCAAAAGTTTCCAACGTCGACAAGCGCACATACATAATAATATATATCAACTATCAGGTTCCAGATCCAAAGATTGGAGAACCCAGTAGCCGGGCAAGACTCGTCTTCCAAGGGTAAGACCGATCTGACAGATGCCTTTGTTCGGGATATGATACTATACTCGAATCCACAGAGCCTGGTCAGGTTGAAGGTGATACTTTTTCGAAATATTTCCAATAATTAGATTTCACTCTGTTTTCATATTATGGTCAACTAATATACATTGCCAAATCTGGGTAGGGGTGGTGATCGTGATGGTTGGAATGATGGAGACCTTCATATATCTGAACAGGCGGTGGAATTAGAATTGACTTGGATACCTGGGAATCTTTTCTCGTAAAATGTACGGTCTTGTGGGTAATGGGAGTAGGCAATTTCGTGATTATTGATCGAAAGTATTGAAGGATATATGGCGTTGAGAGTGACTAGCTAAAAGCCAACTGATATTTCCTAGGATATATTCTGTCTTTCCAATCAATGGAGGGTTTTTTATTGCTTTACAATTCTGTTTGAGTGGGATTGAACTGTGCCTTTTAGGAATTGTAAATTCATCCCTCTATCTGCAATTTTCAGGGCCGGGTCTGATTGTTTTTCAAATAGAATATGATACATGATAATATATTGTAATCTTATACAGTATTGTACAAATGTGTATAATGACAATCTCACGCCCTCCTGCGGACAGGAGATATATATCCTCTAAACCCCGTCCTAACATAGTTACAGCAGGTAGGTAGGATAGCATGCCAGGGATCAATAATGTCAAGCGTCTTATCGAACGCCCTATTCAATCAGTCATATCCAAACTTCAAGTTTTTCTCGCGGAATGATGGAAAAGCTTGATGATTGACAGGGAACTTTTATGGTTTCTAGAGATCTTGATGAGTTTGTGACCCCTCGGGCTTTATTTATATGCCTTTTTTCTGGTAAAACACTTCACGACGTGACGTTAGATGGCGACATCGGAGCAACAAACCCTTCCCATTGGAGTGCCTTTTTCGATTTCTCCTGGGCGCAGATGTCTTCCCACTTCACTACACTTCGGATAACCCACTTGAAATCCAAATGGACCACAATTAACCAACATTGGGGGACAATCGGCAGAGATCGGATTTTCCGGGGGGGGCTATTGACCGATCCAATGCCAGCTCAGCGGGTAGGGATTTGGCAGCCCCGTTCTCACCTACAGTAGAACTAATACTATAATATTATATACATACCACCCCCAAATTACGGGATATACCGTCTTCATCGCAACCCCACTCTTAGCCTTGCCTTTGCACCGTGAAATCTCCAACAAATCCCCTTCACTTAGATCCAACTTTACACTTGTCTACCCATGCCTCGACCGAATGAGGTGAGCTCGAGAGGAAACGCTTGCGATAGGTGAATAGGGGGGGAAGTGACGGATGGAAAATGTAACTTGTATGATAAAGTTCGATCGCTACAGACGCTCCAGAGGATAATTACCTCATTATCAGGTTAAACCTTACCTCTAGCAAAAAAGCAGAACTGAGAATCCTGCGTAAGTGCATCCGAGTCACTTGATAATAACTTCGATACGTACTTGGTGGTGGGAGGGTGACCCCCACAAAAAATTGTTTGTTTCAATTCCTCCTTGGAAAAATAGATAAAGAGGAAGACCTTTTCCAACAAACTAAACTATAACTTTTACATAAGGAACATCTGGAGATAGAAAAGGGGAGGGGGGGGGACCACATCTAAACTCCTCGTAAGGATAAATTCACGAGTAGATAAGGGATCCAAATGTCCAAGAGCCAAAAAAAAAGAAAGGGAAGAATGTATTTCAGCGTCCAGGATTTCCAACATAGCCGTCCTCCCACTGTAATGTTACCCAGAGGATACGACAGTTATTTGCCGCGGAGGGGATGGGACGCGAACTCGTCGGTTCCTGCAGCCGTTGAGTTTCGTCCTAGTTGTCATACCGCATCACTCGGGTTGGTTTGAGTGTCCCTCTACTCGAGCATACCTCAAGCGCTTCGATGAACCGCTTTCCTCCAGTTTCCAATCGGAAGCCCTAGTTGGGCCCGGTGGGTGATGTCATGCTTCCCCTTCCCCTGACTATCTCGACCGTTCTTTATTATCGTTCATCTAGCGCTTCGTTTGCTCCATCGAGGGGTCTGTATTTGGGATATGGAGGAGGTCGTAAATGGCTAGTACCATAGGTTTTCCTGTTATTCGCTATTATGTTAATAAATGGAGTTTCTACACAACAATAATTACCTTTTTTATCTATTGCTGTTACCACCACTCCGAGCTAACGGGTACCGGTAATACTCTATCCGGGATAGCGATTATACCCATGGTAGCTTAAGAAGAAGAAAAAAACGAGAAGAAACAGAATGCCTCGCAGGAAGTTTTTTTTTTTTCTTTCTTCCCCCTTTTTTTTTTACTAGAGGGGAAGAGGGGTGAAGAATCAAAGGGCTCACTCCGGAAAGGCAACACAATATTCCTGAGACACACCCTCCGGATACCAATGGGAGCTTCAGTATTTGTATGATAGCCCTCAGCGCGTACGTGTGAAAAAGAAAAATTCCTCCCGGGAAAAAAAAACCTCAACTTCAGAACTGACAAAACCGCCAGCCTCCTTCCCCCCCCCCCCAGAAATGACGCGGGGAAGGAGAGAGAGAAAGAGAAAAAAAGGAAAGCCCCATATTCGGGACTTGAGGAGCACTCCGGGGAATCCGGGCCCGGGGTGGTTATATATATTTTGGCCGGGGGGTCCTTTAGAGTAAGGCAATAAGTTATGTTGTATTGGATGTGCTACCAAGCCATCTAGAAATCCGGTAGACCACGGGATAATCTAATCCTCCCCTCACGTTCCGTTCCGTCAGTACCAATGCTGATAGATAGTAAACGCTCCAAAAGTACGGTACTCGAGTACACGTTGGCTCCCAAGACCTTTTTTTCTTTTTTCTTCTTCTTTTTCTTCTTTCCCTTTCTTTCTCTCTCTCTCGGGGGTACTCGGCACATAACACTTCAAAGCGAAAACCATTCCCGCTGTTGTGATGATGCAATGACACTAGGTAATATACAAAAAGTCCCTGTCTGTGCCATACTATCTAACTAGCATGGTACAAGTACATGTGCCTGGTCTGAGCTCAGCTCAGCCGTGATAACCCTGGTCTTTTTCGAAATCCAACAGCTGACTAACGACCGCCTTATACTCGAGGTGCCGGGTCACTCACTGGTCATATACCGTATTTCGGCATCCCCTGAGTTGATATAACTACCGCTATTATCCAACAAAGCTAGGGTAGCGACTGCGGAACCTGTATCATGATACCGTCATCAGCTCTGGGGTGGGTGGATCAGGTACGCTTGATGGGAGCTCCTGATGTTGGAGGATTATCGGGTCGCATTTTTTTCTCGTTGCGGGGAAGGGCTGGGTCGCTGTACGCTTCGGCGAATTTTGCGAGAAGCCTTTCAGCGATGGATGTCCAGGGACTTTTACCATTACTGTAGCCAGAGAGGTCTTAAGATTTCAAACTGATAAAAGGGGGGGGGATTGTTTGCCACCCGGCTTATAGCCAATGAGGAGGCCTCCGGGGGAAGCTGAGAGTTGACTGCGATGGGTTATAACATTTCATTTGCTACTCTACTCCAACATTCCCACGCTTCCCTCGATATCTGGTATCACATTTCCCCCCTCGCCACAGAATCGCCCAAAACTCAGTGATTGCGAGGGCCCCGCCCTGATTCTAGAATTAAAAATAAAGTACACTCGGTAAAAGTATATACAGAAAACCATGCGTAATCGCAAGCCATCCTCGTTACAACTCCGCTTATTCACAAACCCTCACTCGCCCAAATCTAGTCCTCTTGAATCTATGATGCCCAACCGAAACCTATGAACCCAACAGACAAACCAAACCCTGAAATTATGCCCCAATCTTGGCTTTAACTCTTGGGAGTATTCCCAGCACGTTTCCATGCTTTATCCTCCTGATCTCCTGATCTGTAAATACACCGTCTTCCTGGAACCCTTGGATAAACGCTTTCCCGCCTGGGCCGGGTACGAAGGGGACTAGAGATAACTAATTAGGACGACCCCGCTAAGGTAGACAAGTGAAGAGACTTACAATCCGTCCCAACAAGCAATTTATCCACACCGACAAACTCTTTTAGAGCTGCCAACTGCGGCACCGAAGTAGCGCTTGCCAAGTCGAAGTGATAACTCTTGAACTGCGTTTCTACTTCTTTCCGATCGAAGCCACCGAACCTCGGGATGGCAGACAAGGTAGCAATCCGATCAGCAAGGTATGGGAGAACACCCCCTCCATGGCAAAACACCATGGTGAAATTGGAGAAACGCTTTCTCGCGCCGCTGAAGAAAAGGTTGGCGATAGCCCTCGTCGTGTCGAATGGAAACTCGAGCATCGGAGGGACAAACCCATGACTGACGGTATGCCAGCAATTTGGCACGGTCGGGTGCACAAACGCTGGGATATTTCGCTCGTGCAAGCGCTCTAGTATCGGATCGAGTTGTGGGTCGCCAAGGTAGTGCCCGTTGTGGTTCGTAAGGAGCCCGACGCCGGCGAAATTGAGTCTATCGATGCAGTAGTCTATTTCTGCTAATGCTGCTTCGACATTTGGCAATGGGAGGAGACAGAATGCGCCGAGGCGTTTTGGGTAGAGGAGTGTCAGGTTGTGCATGTACTCGTTTACCCTTCGGCTGAGATCTACTGCTATCGGATTGCCGTGTAGGAAGGCTACACCGGGTGCAGATATACTCAAGACTGAGTAGTCGATTCCGTTCGCGTCCATTAAGGAGAGATGTTCTTGAATTGACCACTCTGGCATCGGCGTCCCGTCAGCCCAGAGTACGCTCCCGTTACGGAGCTCGTACCCTGAATTGATCATGGCTTCGCGGTAAAAGTCTGGGATTATGTGGGAATGAATGTCAATGGTGTATGAGGGAGGTATCGCTGCGCCCCCTAAGGGTAGCAATGATGAAAACAGTTGGGCGTAGCGATGCAGGTACATTGTGTTGGTGCGCTTTGTTGTTTTCCGTGGGATGCATTGAGGCAGACGGGGAGAGTTGTTATATGGATATTTTTATGCTGGCACATGTTTGATAGCAGGATGAGTGAGGTTCTGGTTGGTCTGTGCTTTGAACTTTGTGAAACAGTGAGACCTTGGCGGCAGTTGGTTGTTGTTGTTTTTTCTTTTTTTAATTGAATTTGGTCTCCCACCGTCCCACCGGCCGGGTCACCTCGTGATCTGATGATGTTAGGTCTTGTCCGTGTTGGTTGGTTAATTACTCAAGTACTTAGCGCGGGCCACTGAGAAGACCGGACAGAATTCCTGTCATAACTAACCGGAACCCAGCGGTACCGCCTCAGACTAATACTGCCGCAACCTACAGTGCAACGCTAGGATCACGGGTTGGTTTTACAACATCAAACCACTGGCTGTGATCCTCCCCGCGACCTAACAATTGAGGATAATCCCCCTAGAAAATTGATCAGCCTAACTTTTCTTTCCTTTTTCTTCCCTTTTTTTCCCCTTCCAAATTTGCCCACGCGAGGCGTTGATTCTCACAAAACTCCTTACGTGGGGTCCAGGACATCGAAAGAATCATTCATAATCACTCGTGATTGCGGAAATAAGATAACCCCCCCTAAAAATCACCATTCATTTACCCCGCCTTCGAAAACAAGCTCTCCCAATATCCTTGCAAACCTCCGAGCGATTCCCCAATGCCCTACCCGCCTCAGCATATCTGTTAAGGCGCATAAATTCGCCTTCTCGATAACCCTTCGTCCGCTGCCCACAGTGCCAGGTATTTTATCTGTATCCACACCCAACATTTCCATTTCGTCCCATTCCCTGTCCGCACCTCCACCACCATCGACCTGCGGCGCGAATTTTGTCCAGCAGTACCAGACCACCCCCGTGTGAAACAATGCACGAGGCACGTGAATGGCTGGCTCTGCATCCAATGGCGTGTTCGCCAACTGTTTTTGCAATAGGGTCCCGTGGATCACAGCGCGTCTTGCCGATGGGGTTGATGCCCATTCCATCGCGTATGCTACTTCTTCTTGGGCTGGTGAAGGAGGATTATTAACGTCACGCCCAATGGCTAGCTCTAACTTATTAATATCGACGAGCAAGTAAAGGAAGACTGCATGCCATAAGGCCATAAGCGAGAATGCACAAGGTTGAGGGCTGTTAGGAGAAAGCTTCAGTGCATTTTGATAATAGCGGTGCCACTGCATTAGCGCTGCGCTTAACGAGGAGAAAGTCTCCTGCGAGGGGAGATTCCCGAGCGATTGAGCGTCACAGGCTGCTGCATTGATGCTCAAGAGCGATATGTACAGTGTATACATGCATGTATAGTCAGCCGTTACGACAGGTGGCACAGATACGGCCATCGGACACGGACTCGCAACAGGCCACGATGGAAATATCCGATCAGAAAAGTCTTTGAATGTCTTTATGGGGGCTGAGGTAACAGCGTTAAGATCCTGCGCGAGGTAACGAGCCGCCCATATACTAGCCGTGGGGGCTTCGAAAAGTTCGTTCGAACAGGCGAGCGGGAGTATGTTGGCATGGTGGCGGAGAGCCGGTTCGTGATGGAACATGCTCGCCAACTCAACATCGTGAATATACAATCCGAGTACCGTCCTGTGAAACGTGAGCGATTTGTGCTGGAACTCCCGGGGGAGTACTACCTTTTCGCCTCTTCTACCTTGACCCACTCATGCCAAACCCTCTCTAGGGCCTCGCCAGATAGCCCGGAGGGGGAGGACGCGGTCCTGTTTCGTTGGAACATTCCCGCCCTCCGTGCCCACTATTTTCGGTAAGCGTAAGGGCCAATAATTGCCACCAGGAGAAGACGTACCGAAATGACAGTTCCGTGGAAAGCACTAATGATCGCTAGATGGCTCGGGGACTACGTGCGTCAGAATAACCAAAAAACATGAACTGTGGGAAACTCACTCCCGAGAGCAAACCGTACGTCTGCCCGATAAGTGAAGATTGTATCAAGGCCAACTCTTCCCCGGCTCCTCGTACGAGCCTTTTCTCCCACTATAAAAAGCTCAGCCCTAAAACATATTCACCTAAATAGGAGCGAAACATACCGATGCAAGAATGACCTTATTAACCCTTTCAAAGATCCTCTCACCTTGCTTCCGCGCACTCGCAGACCCAATAAATAAACTTCCAAGAGTGCATATTGTAAGTAGCAAAAACGAATTCTCGGGCGTCGGCTTGAACGTCGCGCGGTGCAAAATCGGTAGGAGGGTACTGCACTTTGTAAAATACATTTGCACGCACAGGTTCTATCACAAATTAGCTCCCATTCACTGAAGCCTGACGAGAACCGTACCAGAAAGTCTACAGAGGGCAGTGGCTCTTCTGCCCATTTCGGCTTCATCTGGTTCGACAGTCTCCGCCGATAATGCTCGTCAAAAACCCCTGAATTCTCATCTCCAAGGTCCGTCATATCACGATCAGGAGACATCAGCGAGGAGCTTCCGGGCCTCGACGGTTCGTCATTCTCTTCCGATGGATCCATGGACGTGAACCACAATTTCGCTACGCTTGCTCTTGGGGGCTTATACTCGACGGCAATTTGGTTCTGGCTTTCTTGTAAAGCTGTTATAGCTGGTGGAGGTAAAACAGATGAGGCAGTGTCATCATCCACGTAGATATTAGTATTGATATCCGAAAACCCAGGAATAATCGAGGCGTTCAATGCTCCGAAATCAAAGCCCCGCCCGATCAACCAGGAGGGTTCGGCAAACAAAGCTCGTGCCCATTGATCTCCTGAATCAAAACCGGAGTTTACGGTGGAAACAAGATTAATTTGCATCCCGTCCGCATCTGTGACGAAGGGTGTGGAATTGGTGTGGGGGCAAGCATCATCAAGTGATGGGTCAACGAAGGACGGAGATGTATGAAGCCCGGGTAGAGTTCCTTGCGGGATGTTTTGGGGAGAGATTTCTAGAGTCGGATCTACGGATTGCATGGATATGGGGTCATGGTGCCTGGCGGGATCTGACAGTAGCCCACTTGGAGAATTAAAGTCCCCGGTCCCGCCGCCGCCATGATCGCCCGTCCCACCAGTGTGGCTATCGTAGTTACCAGTATTCTCGTGAAAGTTTGGAGAAATGGATGGCGAGTAGAAGTTGGTGCCAGATGTTGAGGCGGGAGAAGGTTCTTCTCCCTTGCCCCCGCCCAGATCTCCCGTATTTAAATTAACGGATGAGTGAGCTCCACTTCCCCCTCCCCCCTCTCCCCCTCCTGCTTCTCCTCCTCCTCCTCCTCCTCCTCCTCTGTTGTGCGATTTCGAGTGTCGAAGCAATGTATCACTAAAGGATCAATCAGCAAATGCCAAGCCCAACGACACCAGAACAAACAGGACTCAGTGAAGAACAAACACAACTGGGAGACAAACTTTCTTGTGTACTTTTTCCCACAGGTCTGGCACTGGAAAGGGCGATCCTTTGTGTGTGATCGTTCATGACGCTCAAGATGTTCTGTTTTTGAGAAGAGCTTGCCGCAGTAGTGGCATTTCCTCTCTCTGGCGACGCGCGAGCCGGTTCGCCTCATTTTTTCTCTCACAAGCAGTTGACCTACTGATCCCTTTCGTGGCTATTTCCTCCCCCTTTCCTTTGTGGCGGGGAAGAATATCAACAATATTCTGCAGTGTTCTTTCGAGTTTCCGATGATTTATTTTCTGTCGGTCGAGAAAGTGGCGGGACTTAGCCTGGGTCTAATAGAGGCTAGCGAGGTGTGTAGAAGGTAAACAGAGGCTTCCCCACATCTCGACCTCTCTACATTCCTTTTACAATGCCATTTTTTCTTTCCTATTTTGCCGGTAAAGATGGGTAAGCTTGGACTCCGGAGTAGGTCTCAAAGGCGAGTGAGGTTGGGATATTTAGCGAACAAAGAGATCAGAGAAGTGGGTGTCCTTCCGAACCCTGAGGTTACGCAGTATGATAATGGTACAGGGCCGGTAGTCCCCCTCACAGGACCCCCTCAGTTCTCCCGCCAGTTGATTCGATAGAAAGCAGAATCTCACGCGGCTATACTCTGTATCGGACCAGATCGAGTATCATCCCGTATGAGATGGCCTCCCAAGTGAATTTAGCGTGCAGAAATGATCAACCCAGAGTATAATTATTTAAGCGATATCACTTAAAGCCAGTGCAGCCGGGGAAAGATTCTTTTTGTGAGGGGTTGACTGGAAGGGCGTACGAGTACATGTACTTGTACTGTAGAACGACATATATAAGTAATCAGGTTGACTTTCTTTATCCCTATTTTGAATCAGGGGAAACGAGGGAGGAAAGCACATCCGGTGAATATCCTTTAATGGCGGATGACGGTTACCAGCGTTGCCTTTTCGCAAGGGATCCCTTGATAGAGCGTCTCGGGATGTCGCGAAAAACTGCAGTGATGCTACCAGCCCTGTGACAAAAGCAAGCGATGGTGCAACAACGATGTAATCGATGGATCCAAGGAGAAATATTCTCTGTATTTATGCTACTCATATGAATCGTATTGGAGAGGATCAAGAATACTGAATTTATCAGGATCTATTTATATACGGGATGACTTCGCATTCCAATGAAAGAGGAATCTCAATAAATCACATTGCTTCGGAGCTATCGGGCAGTACCCTACGTACGAGTACACAAATGCACTTCAAGGAATTGAGGCCATAGTTAATCACTCGTCTTGGCATTGCATCTGAATTCCACCCTAACCTTGATGCACTAAGAGGAACATCATGAGGTGGAACCAAAGAGGATATATAGTAGAATATGATGACCGTAATGCACTTGGGTACCGTGCCGCGCGCTATAGCCAAATGTCTCTTCGGATTCTGCGCTGTGCCGGATAACTTATGAAGAATGGATGACCTTTGGAGTCGAGCATGACATGGGGCAGCACAACAGTACTATACAAACACGAACTTTGGTTCGGCCAATTGTTAACTTAACTACAAGCACTAGCAAGGACAACAGACACAACAAACACTTCAAGGGCCGCTACAAATAAGACACATCATTCATCCCTTAAAACCTTTCCAATCATCCCCGCAGCTTCCATCAATTCATCCCGCCCCGAACACGCGGCGAAGGCAAACCTATCCGGCCGCACAATCAGGTACCTCTTGCCTGCATATTCTTCCAGCAGTCTAAAACAGTTATAATACAGTGGCTCCGGCCAAGTAGAGACCTTCTCACTGTCGTTGCACACCTTCGCTTCTTCTGCTGAAACGATTCTCACAATCCGCTTATTCTCCGCTAAGTCCCTCGGAACTGCGCGGCGGGCAGCTGGGTCCGAGAAGGAAGTGTCATGAATAATAAAAGTTGCCTCGTCCGCGAGCACTTCCCCGGAGGAGACTTCGTCAAGTCCCGTAAGGCCCATCATGGCGTCTTCCACTTCGTCAATAGAATCAAGCAAGGCCACTACTTGAAACAATCCTTTCTTACCCATTCGGAATATCGCGTCATCGGTAAATATATCTCCACTTCCGGCCTCCCCTGTTAAAGGAGCACTCCAGACTTGTGGGATACAACCGCCGCCACCCAGCAGCGCCAGGAATGGCATTCCCTTGGTCCAACTGTATTTGACCATGCCCTCTGCTCGGGGCCCCAATTCCAGTTGATGTGCCCATGCCGGCCACAGCCTTATTAACGAGAAATAAGTGTTCCGGATAAAAGCTTTTATTCTGCTCGGCTCGTTGCAGAGATTTCCATTTTGAATGGTTGCTGCGAGTGACTTTTCAAGTTGCTGTTTTCGCTCCGAGTACCAGCCCTCGAAAAGAGTTTCATGGTTGAAAGTCGAAGCGGAGCGGCAAGCGAGGTTTAAACGCCAAGCGAGGGAGGATGCATCACGGAAGCCGGAAGCGATGCCTTGGCCACCGACTTTGGAATTGTTAGCAATTGCAGAAGGAGGGGCGGTTGGGGACTTACACGGTGGGAAAACGTGGGCGGCATCTCCGCACAGTATAACCCTTCCCACTGACCACTTATTACAACTTCTGGCAGCAAAGCTAAACGGCCTTGATCGAAGGACTTTGATACAGTCTTGTGGGAAACAGATATCATCACTGAGCCTGGGAGATGTTAGTTACATTCGTCAAAAACAGAAATGTATGATACCCACCCATATCTCTTTCCATCATGCTTTAAGTATGGCCCGACAATCTTCCACACGTTTTTCCATTCCGCCATTTTCACACCATCTTCTCCCTCCTTGACAATGAATTCAAAGCGCCAGAGCCGGTCTTTACTGAGCCCAAATCGTCCACAAACCGAGGGTCTATCAGGATTGCAGATGAACCTGAAATGTATGGGAAAGAAAGCATCATAAACCTCCTGTGGAGTAAATCCCAATTTCCAAAGGGGAAAATCGGGATGTGTCTCTGGTGTAGGAAGAAGGATGTGCCAATTCAGGGCCACCCAGACAGCATTATATCTAAACCTTTACCCATGCCTAGTTAGTGGTTTGATCGACACAGTTCAAAGAGGAAGGATGTCGTACTTATCCGAAGATTCGAGTTTGACGCCCTTAGCCTCCAAATACATCTTCCTGGTGAACCCTGTTTTGCCGTCTGCTCCGACCAGAAATTTGCCCTTCAGCTTGTGCTCCCGCCCATCGCGAACGTAGGTTGCAATAACGCCATCCGCAATCTCCTGGATCCCAACTAGTCTGCAACCGCCCCTGATCTCAGCCTTAGCGGACTGTTCGACAACCCTCCTCAAACAACCTTCCAACACCGGTTGCTTGTGGCATAAAAACCCAACATGCCCGGTTCCTCCTTCAATCTATAAAAATAACCGTAAGTCACACTTTTTCCGGGACATAGAGGAAGAAAAGAAAAAAACCAGGTGTCTACCGTAGCAAGGTTAAACCTCAAAAAAGGAGGGACGGACAAATCGTTTTTCCCAGGTATGAAATTGAAGTACCCCATTCCCTCGCCAATTTCTGCAAACGTCTCCTTGTAAAGCCCCACTCCCTGCAGTAGGCGGATCCCGTCTTCGTCCAGGGCAATACCGCGCGGATCAGTTGTTATCTGGGTGTCCCGCTCGAGGGTGATCGTACGAGGACCGGGAGTGGAACGGGAAAGTATAGCGGATAGAACAGAGCCAGTCGGCCCAGCACCAATGATTATGATATCGCAGGTTTCCATCTCAGTTTCAGCCATTATTATAATATGAAGAGTCTACGAAGGTGTGAGATCTGTAGGGAGGGGAAAGCTATAGATATACGCCGAGCAGCTACGATAAAAGACCATTGGGGGATCTATTGAGATAACATGCAGCAAAATCCTGCGCAACCTGTTTCTTTCTTTTCTTTTCCTTTTTTTTTTTTTGTGGGCAATATTTTTGATTAACTCATCCTTATGGCCAATCCCTGACAAACAACCTACTCGTACTCGTACTCGAGTAACACTCCACTCCCCTCCTAGTTGTTGGTTTCACCCGTGGTGTCTCTCAATGTACCGAAGCCTCGGGATTACCTGTGTAGTTAAAGAATCACATGACGGTCCCTGGTTTACCTTGTTTGTTGGTTGTTGCTCTCATGGATTACTCGCGAATCAAAGATATCCGGACACCTTGGCACCAAGGATCTATGCTTTTGGTGGACCTTAGCATTGGGGTGACCGGACACTTGTGAAGTTCGAGAGTACCCACTGCTACTTGCTCCAAGTGCTCGCGAGAAGTACCCGAAAACAGGGATTCGCAAAATATATGGCAAATAATCCGTCCGTATCTGAGCCCCCATACAAGGCCAGGCTCCCTAGTTTTGAACTCCTCCTCCCTTCAAGGGTACCGGTACCAGCACAAGTGCCACTCCACCCGCGCTGCAGGAACTAGGACTCCTGGTGATTGACTACTGCTGGGCGCACACCGCGGTGGACAGTGCTGAGTCCGTGTGACCAAGGTAGTTTTGGTTGGTGTTGCGGCGTCAAAGACTCCTCTGGGACATGCAGGGACCAACAATGACGTTCTCGAGTGATTGGATGTGAGGGTGTGTCATGAATCAGATGAGCCCTGGTCGGTTTTATTGACGGTTTCTGTGAGGGAAAAAAGCTTGGTTGGAGTTCAGCCAACAACTGTTTCTGGGACGCCCCCCAACAAGGTGTACCGTATCATACTTGTTGCGATACGGTACTTGTCCCATATGTCTAGCACGGCTAGAGCCCTAGGGCTGTCATACCAGAGGTCGCTATGTCCAATTAGTTCTTCGATGACCCCATTCCGGAGCAGAGCGTCTCATGCGGTGAGAAAGTCACTTATTGTGCAAATGAGGTACTCGAGTATTCGCTCACTTAGAGCTTCCGTTTCTTCCTGAGCCAGCATTTGAATAGCGGGTGTTACCGAGGAAGCAAAACCGAACTACCAGCAGAACTACCGTGCCACGTGAAAAACCGGGAGGCACACACTCCGGACGACATTTGTCGTCCCATCCTGGATACTCTACGTACTATCGGTCACCAATGAGTGGACAATATGTAACGTGAAGAAGTATTTCCGAGAATAACGATGTCAGATGCTAGATGTGTACAATCCGCATCCGTCTTGCATAGATGTTTTCCTATCACAACTTCCATGGGGGTCGGGTATGCATGTTAGCCGGAGCACTTGAAGGGTAGTTATAGTGGGGGTATTCAAAGTTGAAAAACTCAGACAAAACTTAGCTTACTTTGCTATTTCATGTAAGCTTGACACACACAAAAAGGGTTAACTTACTGTTTCTTTACTTTACCATACTATATCTTTTTTCTGGGTAGGTATGAAGGTCAAGAGGTCTGTATCTGCTCAAGAACTCTGTTTAACTAAATAGGTAGCCTACTGCTAATATCTGGAGAATCTCAGAGGGACTCTGTTGATACTAATAGGATAGGGGAAGATGTGTTGATGGATAGGTCTTCAATGGATAAGGTAAAAGGTAAGGAGCTAATAGAGTAACTGTTCAACTTGTAGTATTAAAGATGATAGTCCTATAAGGCTTGAGAGTCCAAATGATAAAGTGATAGCAGGCTCTTTAAATACAGAAGATTGTAGCTAGAAGAAATTAACAAAAGCTCAACTATTCTGTTCAACAAACATGCTAATAGAGGTCGCATAGCACAAGAGCCATATTCTAATAAAAGAGGGTTAAAGGTGACAGGATAGAGCTAACAAAACAAGTAATAGAATCTAAACAAGTAGTACCAATTTATCACTGATACTATACCAATCCAGTAGGTATAGCAAGAGAATAGCGATACTCAAATGGGTAGAAGCAAGAAGGGGGTTATGTAACCTAGTCCCAAGTATCTCGAGAATCCCAAAGGGACTTTGAAGATACTAATAGGATAGGGGGAGAAGCGTCGATGGATATGTCTTCAATAGACAAGGTAAAAGGTATGGAACTGATAGAGTGACTGTTCAACTTGTAGTATTAAAGGTGATAGTCCTGCGAGGCTTGAGAGTCCAAATCCTTAAGGGATTGCAGGCTCTTTAAATACAAAAGATTGTAGCCAGGAAAACTAAACAAAAGAACAAAAATCCTGTCCAACAAACATGCTAACAGATGCTGCATAACAAGGTAACCATATTCCGAAAACAGAGGGTTAAGAGCGAAAGGATAGAGCTAACAAAACAAGTAATACAATACAAACAAGTAGGGACAAGTGATCGCTAATACTATACAAATCTACTAGATATAGTAGGAGGATAGTGTCACAAATCGTGACTTAGCAATATGGAATATTTCACATGACTCACGATTGGTGAGATCATTTATGATTATGATGTTTGAGTTGATTTATGTTTATGGTTTCATGACTCACGATTGTGAGGTCATATGATGTTATGACTTTCGCACCTGACTACAAGTATGAGTCAGGGGTTTCATGCATTTGACGCGATTAGCGCACATTACCTTTTCTGGATATTGGATATTAGGGGGATTGTATACTATGACTCAAATTGTGAGTCATAGGATGTTTGTTATACTATGACTCACACGGCAGTCATAGTAAAAAGGTAACTCATACTAAAGTCACCAGGGTTAGGGTTGGGGGAAGAGCGCTTATATAAGGAGGGTCACGGATACAGATAGCTAGCTCTTCACGCAATCACCTAAGTTACTTCCTATGGTATACTTTTACTATTAGTTCAATCGATACTTTATTCTTATTACGACCATCCGTTTAAATCATTGACTGAAAGGTGATTCAAGGAACGTATCTCTAAGGAGCAGTCGCAAGGGCTAGGAGTGAGAGGACTCAGCGTTTCCAAGGCGACGTAAGGCTACGAGACCTGACGAGCGGTAAGAACAGCGGTACGTATCGTTACCTGTTGCAGTCGAAGGAGATAGTGTGCCTTTGTCACAAATCGTAACTTAGCAACAGGGAATGTTTCACATGACTCACGATTTGTGAGATCATTTATGATTATGATGTTTGATTTGATTTATTGTTTCATGACTAACGATTGTGAGGTCATATGATGTTATGACTTTCGCACCTGACTACAAGTATGAGTCAGGGGTTTCACGCATGTGACGCAATTAGCGCACATGACCTTTTATCGAAATTGGATACTATGGGGATTGTATACTATGACTCAAATTGTGAGTCATAGGATGTTTGTTATACTATGACTCACACGGCAGTCATAGTAAAGAGGTGACTCATGGTAAAGTCACCAGGGTTAGGGTTGTTGGAAGAGCGCCTATATAAGGAGGGTCACGGACACAGATAGCTAGCTCTTCACGCAACCACCTAAGTGACTTCCTATGTTATATTTTACCTATTAGTTCAATCTATACTCTACTCTTATTACGACCATCCGTTTACATCACAGCCTGAAGGGTGATACCGAGACCGTATCCCTACGGAGCAGTCGCACGGGCTAGGAGTGAAAGGACTCAGCGTTCCCTAGGCGACATAAGGCTACGAGGCCGGAAGAGCGGTAAGACGAG
>QFET01008741.1:0-23045 GCA_003316355.1 Tuber calosporum | reverse complement strand
AAAAAAAAGAAAAAAAAATTTGCGCTGCATAAATATACGTGTGACTTTCCTATGAAAATAGAAATTTTTAACATAGTGGGAGCCCCTCGGCAGGTGGTAAGGACCGCTTGTAGTGGGCTGCCCCAAATCTTAATAATGGACTATTTGGTTAGTTCGTCTGAGGAGACCTCTACAGTCGAAACAATGCTAGTGTTGTCACCAACAATCAAGCTATACAACTCTAATGCCTTCTAAGCGAGGACAACAAGATATAACAATGTTGCATAAATGACAGAAGCTCAAATACGAGGAACTACAAGGCTAACAATGTCCTTAACTAACTGCACATATCTATGTGTACAGGAAACGATATCGCATAAGAGGCTCATTAGACTCAGGATCCAATATCTTTGTTATACACGAAAATGTAATCAAGGAATTAAATATTTCTTACAAGTCTCGTGTAGACCCAGTACCCATTTTGGGTTTTACAGGAGACGAATTTTCTACCAGAAGGGATTTCTCCCTCCCACTTTACCTGGAAATTTGGAAAAATAAAGACTTATCAAAGATGTGTATGAGATCGCACCAACAGGAAATTGAGGAATAATGATTCCATTTGGGTGGTGGAATGATAAACATCCTATAATGGAAATTCAAGATCCAGAAAGCTGGAGGTTTGATGCTCCTTGATGTCAGCTTCACCTTTTACCAGAGGATGAAGGAATATCAATCAAGTGTGATGAGCGGGTTTTGGAAGATCCAGAGGCAGTGATAATTGGAAGAATTGCAGGAGTATATGATGAGGAAAAAATAATCCTTGATGCACTACCCGCGCAATACCATACCTACAAGGACCTTTTCCGCCAGTTAATTGTGGGAGACTACCCTCTCATCAGACCTTTGATCATGCAATTGACCTCAAATCAGATTCTCAACCATCTTTGGGGCCAATTTATCCCCTCTCAGAAAAGCAGTTAAAAGCAGTGCAAACATAACAGGATGATATGTTAAAACAAGGAAATATTTCCCCCAGCAAATCACCAGCTGGAGCACTAATACTTTTTGAGCTGAAACCAGATGGACGTCTTAGGTTGGTAGTTGACTACTAAGGACTAAACAAAGTCACTGTTACGATCCTATGCGGTAAGCGGGTTTTGCAACAGGTAACTACTTCTCTTTGGGTTAGATAAATATGACCGGGTCGTTGTTGTAGTCCGGTATGGGGCGTGGCGCTAATCTCAGCCACCAGGGTAGGAGTACTATTGCAACGAGTAGTACTAGGCGGATTTCCACTATTGCTCTTAAGCCTATGCCTACATTGTCTTGATAGCCGAACCCTATGGTTCCTATCTCACAATGCCAATAGAGGAATAGACAGGTAAAGAGGTAAAGTAATTGTATAGGAAAGAACTTAGATGCTTGTGTGAAGAGTCCTAACTACAGGTCGCCTAGAGGTCCTTATATAGGCACTCTTCCCTCAACCCTAACCCTGGTGATTCATACCTGTGAGTCACACAACCTCTATGACTCATAGTGACTCATAGTATGAAATCCATCAGCTGACTCCTCTGAGTCAACTGCACAGCTTGCCAACCAATCATAACTCATAAGATAAGTCATGTGCACTAAAGATTTCACATGCGCGAAACCCATGACTCATAGCGTGAGTCATGTGCGAAAATCATTACATCATATGACTCACAAATGTGAGTCATGCACACGATCAACCAATCACAACATAACAATGATTGCACAAGTGTGCATCATGTGAAACCCCATGACTTCTAATGAGTCATAGTGCGAAATATAACAACCTTGTGACTCATAACTATGAGTCATGCGAAATTCTGCCTTGCTTAGTCACCAATCGTAACATTAGCTCCTCTCTCCCTTGAGCTGGAGTCCCTTCAGGCTTAACGTCGCATCTTCGTCAGGCTTTCTCCAAACCTGCGCAGTTGCTTTTTCAATATCCGAACTTGATGTCCAGCAGACTGGTAGTTCCTCCGGACTTCCTTTAAGGTGGTGTGTGCCGCCCTAATAGTCTTGTCCCGGTCATCAATCATTCTCTGATGTGTCCGCATATCAGTTCTTTGTGCCTCTATTGTGGCTACGGCGGTGCCAAGTTGTTCTCGTAGCCCTTGCAACTGTGGTTGCAAACTCTCTTCGTCGGGGATCGTCTCGATTTCCCTTTTTTCGCACCCCTCTCCCTTCAACAGTGTCCTCACAGGTGTTTTCTTTTTCCAAATACGTGCATCGGTTTCCGTAAGGGGTGCCGCTTCCCCAGTCCGTCTTAGGTAAAACCCAGCATCAATTTTTTCGTGTCTGTGAGTACGACAAGTGTCCTTGAAACAGTGTTTCCAGGATGTCTCCTCGTGTAGTTGTTGCGGTTTGCGCAACTAGGGCTGTCGTAGAAACCAATTGCTTCCTTCCTTATCGCGTAAATGAGTGTTGCAGTAATCATCGTAACAGGCAGTCCACGAAAGAGCGTTTTGTGCGGCCTGCTTTTCCCTTTCTTCCTGAGTAGCGTATGGCGGGCTGGTAGGTGTAGTAGCCCAGTGGCTATCGCCCCAGCCTTCGTCTGGACCCAATGGCGTTGGGTCTTGCCTCGTGGGTTCGATTTTGACTGTAACCCACTCTGGGTTTTCTTGGGTACTGCTGATGGAAACGTTCAATGGCAATGCTGGCATTGTTAAAGTTCTCCGCAGGGTACCAAGTTTTGTCGTGTTCTGGTGAGTAGCCGGTCCACTTGGCTCTGTATTGTATGCGTTTTCAGTGTATGCGTGAATCAATGATTTCTTCTAGTTCGTACTCGCTTTCTGCTTCTATCTTGATTGGAGGTGGTGGTGATTGCTTTTGCGAGGGAAACTGATTGTCTTGTTATGGTTCGAGGAGTGAGATGTGGAAGGTGTTGTGGACCTTCATCTGTCGGGGCAAGGCTAATTTATAGGCACTTGTGCCCAGCTTCGTAAGGATCTTGAATGGTCCGATTTTCTTGTAATCCAGCTTCTTTCATGGTCTTGTGGTCCTTATATTCCTTGGCAATAACCAGACCATGTCGCCTGACTGGGGATTCGGATCAGGTTTTCTGTGTCGATCGTAGTTTTCTTTTTGTCGTAATTGTGCAGAGACCATTTCTTGACATAGGATACTGTGCAGCTGACACATCTCTTCCTTTTCCGTGGTTTCCTTTGGTATCATGTGGCCTGTTGCCTCATGTTCCGGATGTTGTCCGTAGTTTGCGTAGAAGGGAGTGGTCTTTATAGTTTCCTGTCTTCCATTGTGGTATGCAAATTGGGCTAATGGTAGTAATTCCGCCCAGTTATCTTGCTGATAGTTAACATAGGCCCTTAGGTATTGTTCCAGTATTCCGTTCGTCCTTTCGGATTGTCCGTCCATTTGTTGATGGAAGGCGGAGCTCATTCTTCGTTCAATCCCAAGGGATTTTGTAGTCTCTTTCCATAAGTCTGATGTAAATAGTGTTCCTCTATCGGTGATGATATCTTGTGGTAGTCTAAGGAGTCGGAATATTTCCCGTAGGAATATCTTGACGAATTCTTTGGTGTTCATATCCTTGTTGCACTGTATGAAATGGCTCATTTTTGTCTAGCGGTCAATGACCACCAGGATGGCGTCATAATCGTCTGATTTCGGCAGGTCAGTGATGAAGTCCTTTGCAAGCGATTTCCATGGTCGGGGTGGTGCCTCGTTCGGTTATTGCAATCCATAGGGCGCGTGCCTTATTGCTTTCGTCCTTTGGCATGTATCCCAATTCTTGACATATCTCTTCATGTCATCTCGCATCCTTGGCCAATAATATTTTTGGGATAGTAGTTCCGTAGTTTTGCTGGTTCCGCCATGCCCAACTGCCGGGTTATCGTGATTTTGTCGCATGGTTTGGGTTCTGATCTCTTCGTGTTCTGGCACCCAAATCTTTCCTTGATGCCATAGCCATCCTTCCTTCCATTCACATACCCCTAGAGCCACTCCTTTCATTTCTTTCTCTCCTTTCCTCAGGGCTTCCTGGATTGCTCTTATCTGTCTGTCTTTCGTTCTTGCTTCTCAGATGCCAAAATCTTCTGTGACAAACTTGACCACTTCCATGGCTTCGAAGTATTGTTCTTTTGGAAGTAGGATCCTTTGTTTTTGTTGTATTCTCTCGTCGTTCTTTTTCGGGACCTCTTCTGCTGTCCTTGTAAGGGCATCTGGTTTGCCCCCTTCCTTCCCGGGTCGGTATTGTATATTGATATCCTATTGACTGAGGGTCTCGCTCCATCAGATTTGTCTGTCGTTGAGCTCTTTTGTCGTGGTAAATGGTACCAGGTTCTTATGCTCTGTGAGCACCAGGACCTGGTATCTGCTTCCTTTTGCATATCTTCTCCATTCTTTCAAGGCTTGTACAATGACTAAGAGCTCTTTGTCGTGGATATCTTAGTTGCATTTCGCGGGCGTCATTGTTTTGGACCGGTATGCTACTGGCCTCTATTTTCTATTGCTCCCCTTCTATGATAGAATGCCTGAGCATACATATTTTGAAGCGTCGGTCTCGATCATGATTTCCAGGGTTGGATCGTAGTGTACCAGTAGTGGGGCTGAAGTAAGTCGCCTGCGCAATTCATCGAATGCTTTTTGTTGATTCTCAGTCCAGTTCCATTTGCAGTCCTTCTTCTTCAGTTGATAGAGTGGTTTAGCTATACGGATAAACCCTTCTATGAATCGTCAGTAGAAGTTGCAGAATCCCATAAAGCACGGTATTCCTTTCTTGCTTTCGTGTGGTTTCCATTCCTATATTGCTTTTGTTTTGATAGGAGCAACACTGACTCCGTCCTTGTCGATGATGAAGCCTAGGTATTCGGTTCGTTCCTTGTGAAATTCGCACTTTGATGGCTTCAGTGTCAGCCCTTCTTTCTTCTAGGCTTCCATAATCATCCCTACATGGATTCGGTGTTTTTCCAGGTTTTCTGAATATATCAGAATATCATCTAAATAGATGATACAACAGATATCCAGAAACCTGCTGAGAATCATATTGACTCAACGCTGAAACGCTGCATGTGCATTTTTGAGTCCGAATGGCATGACCGTGTATTCGTAAATGCCGTATTTGGTGCTAAAGGTTGTTTTCTATTCGTCTCCATGTTTGATTGTGATGTTGTGATATGCTTTTCAGATGTCTAGTTTAGAAAAGATCTTGGTTCCTCTAAGCCTATCGAGGGCTTCTCCTATTAGTGGTAGGGGATATCGGTCTCGTTTGGTGACTTCCTTGAGCCCTCGGTAGTCCACGCATAGCCTTAGCTTGCCATCTTTCTTCTTAACAAACAGGAACGGTGATCCCCCGTTTGCATAAGAGTCTCGAATCCAGCCCCGGTTCATGTTGACCCTGATGTATTCTCTTAGTTCTTCCAGCTCTTTGTCACCCAATGGGTATAGCTTTCTTGCTGGTACTGTTTCTCCTTTCTTGAGGTTGATATCTAAGTCAACCTTTGGTCGGTGAGGTGGTAGTCGAGTTTCTTCCTCTTCCTTGAACATGTCGAGGTACTGGTGTTATTCCCTTGGTACAATATTTCTGGTTTTATCTTTTTCTTGTCCTTTCTTAGCCTTGATAGCCGATTTGGTGCTGACATTGATCCTTTCGATCCTGGTAGACTCGTTTATCTTTTAATCCCACTTGAGGATTCTTGTGACTTCGCCACTTCGGGAGAACTTGCCGAATGACATAGCGGAGATCTCGCTGATCTCAATCTTTTAGCGTTTTAAGTGGTCCGTACTTCCAAACCCTGCTGCGCCTCTCATAGTAGATGCCACTTGCTCCACTCCCTCACGTTGTCTTATGACAATCTTTTCGCATATAAACTCTGTGATGCGGTCTCGCGGCTCCACTGTGTAACTAGTCTTTCCCAGGTTGACCAGGACCACCTTGACTTCACCTGTGTAGGCGGCGTCGATTACACCCGCATTGACAGTAAGCTGGTGTTTGACTGCCAATCCGCTGCGTGGAGCCACCCGCCCATGGGTGCCTTCTGGTAGTCCTATAGCTATCCCGCTGTTGACGATTCCTTGTTCCTTTGCAGGTATCGTAATTCTCTCGTCTGCATTCAGGTCATGTCCTGCAGCATTGGCTGACCCCTGGGTAGGGAGTGTGGCCATATTGCTCAATCTTTGGATTTTGATGTTCTAGACATCCTTGGCCTGGATCGTGGAGCACCATATCTCTAAGTTCTCTTCCAGGGCTTCCGATTCAGGGACTAAGTCCACTGCTGGCGAGCTTTCGAGGCATACTTCGTACACCACTCGCTATCGAACGTAATCTTATTGCTTTCCCAATCGATCTTGAGGTTCTGTCTTCTTAACCATGCCAGACCTAACACTGCCTCATGGTTGGGTAGATCTGCGATTTGGAAAGTTGCCACTTCCCTTTGGTTACCGATGTCCATAGGTACTTCCGCTATATGGGTAATTGGTCCCATAGCACTTGGCTACCCGTCCGCAAGGTAGATTTCCCCTACTTCTTTCACTTTCTTTCTTCGTATGCCGTGTTTGTTGCTGAATTCTTAGTCGACAAAGTTTTCTTTAGCGCCCGAGTCAATCATGCCTTGATGATGACTGTCTTGTCCTTGCCAAGTAAACGCATTTTGACCATGGCATGGTCCTTTTCTTGTTCCAATGTTTCCGTGTTTGTAAGTGCCATGTAGATGTTACCGATTACGATGGATTTGGTTTTGATATCACGCAGCCCATCTCTTACTGGGGACTTTCTTCGTTTCCCGACTCTTCAGGTGTTTCCCTGATCTCCATTTCGTGTAGGTTGGTTCGTGGTTTCCAGCAATTATTGTTTGTCTTGCTGTTGAACTGCCTAGTATAGTCCTTCTCATCTCTTGCATTTCGGTAATTACTGAATCTGTGCCCAGGTCTGGCGCATCCTAGGCACAGGTTGTTGTCCCTTTTTCTTGTGAATTCTGCTCGTGAGAGGTTTAGTCGTGGACGCCTTCTGGTAGCATCCAGGTCCATTGGGTCGCCTCCGGTTTCGGTATTGTTTCGCGACTTCCTGGTTGTGTTATTGTTCCTGGGCGTTTCCTGTTGTTGGATAAAGGTACTGTTGTTTCCCTGAAGGTGCTAGATCATGTTGATCCAGTTTTCTTTTTCGATTGCCCAGGCTGCAAGGGGATCAACATTTGCTGCCACCATGTGGTCCGCTGCCCATGCGTCCTGGAGCGTTCGGTTAATTCCTTTAAGGAATTGGCTTCTTAGGGTCCAATCATCCTCATTCGGCTCTATAGCTGTGAGGCGAAAGTCGTTCCGGTATTCCGTGACTCATTCCTATCCTTGCCTCAGGCGGTCGAGCTTTGTACTAGCTGCATTTTCCGCATCCACATCCCAAACTGGTCTTTGAGGGCTGCAGTGAAATCATCATATGTAGTCCAGGTCTCCGGCTTGCCTCCTTCTGCAAATGGGCTTATCCTGCTTGCTGCTGCATCCCTTAACAAGCTCTTGGCGTAGGTGATGCTTTCCATATGTCGTGTTTCTTGTGTCGCTTCGAAGTATAATTGGCATTTCACTAAGAAGGTTCGTAGTTTGGTCCTTATTCCAGAGAAGGTAGGGGGTTTCTCGACTTTGACCCGGTTGTTGGTTGTTTCTCGCTGGTTGTTTATCAGAGTCAGGATCTCTTGGAACTGTGCAGTTGTAAATCCTGGTAGTTGAATTCCTGCTCCTCCGCCGGCAGTTTCTGGTCCCGGTGCTGACATCCTTTCTGGTCATGGGGTTTCGGGTACCCGAGATCCTGTTGGTGAGGCAGGCTCAGGGGTTACCGGACTTGTGGTTCTCTGTGACTGGCTTCTAGATAGATTTGTCCTGATTGCTTCTTCAAGTGCAGGGCCAAGTCTTGAGTTATCGATTTCTCCCTCAGTAAGGTCGATGTCATTGTCTGTAGAGTCTGCCGTTTTGTAGTTAGGTGTTGCTTAGGTGACGCAACCAAATGTTACGATCCTATGCGGTAAGCTGGATTTGCAACAGGTAACTACTTCTCTTTGGGTTGGATGAATATGACCGGGTCATTGTTGTAGTCCGGTATGGGGCGTGGCGCTAATCTCAGCCACCAGGTTAGGAGTACTATTGCAACTAGTAGTACTAGGCGGATTTCCACTATTGCTCTTAGGCCTATGCCTACGTTGTCTTGATAGCCGAACCATATGGTTCCTATCGCACAACGCCAATAGACGAATGGAGAGGTAAAGAGGTAAAGTAATTGTATAGGAAAAAACTTAGATGGTTGCGTAAAGAGTCCTAACTACAGTTCGCCTAGAGGCCCTTATATAGGCACCCTTCCCTCAACCCTAACCCTGGTGACTCATACCTGTGAGTCACACAACCTCTATGACTCATAGTGACTCATAGTATGAAATCCAACAGCTGACTCCTCTGAGTCAACTGCGCCGCGTGCCAACCAATCATAACTCATAAAATAGGTCAAGTGCCCTAAAGTGGTCACATGCACGAAACCCATGACTCATAGTGTGAGTCATGTGCGAAAATCATTACATCATATGACTCACAAATGTGAGTCATGCGCACGATCAACCAATCACAACATAACAATGATTGCACACTTGTGCATCATGTGAAACCCCATGACTTCTAATGAGTCATATTGCGAAATATAACAACCTTGTGACTCATAACTATGAGTCATGCCAAATTCTGCCTTGCTTAGTCACCAATCGTGACAGTCATTATCTACAACAAATGTCCACTACCCCTTATGACAGAAGTACGCGACCGTGTTGAAGTAGCCACTATTTTTACTAAGCTGGATCGGAAGGATGGTTTCCACCTGATCCGTATAAGGAAGGGTGATGAATGGAAAACCTCTTTTCGAACATGATATGTCTTATATGAATATAAGGTTATGCCTTTTGGCCTAGTAAAAGCACCAGCCACATTTCAATCAATAACGACCACTATCCCTAAAGACCCGCCCAATAAGGGGGTGGTAGCATACATTGATCATATATTTATATACTCTTAAACTGTGACAAATCATGTCATATCGGTTAGAAAAGTCTTAGAAAGACTGCAAGAATACTCAATGGCCATCTCGCTTACGAAAAGCCCCTTCAATGTCACAATAGTGGAGTTCCTGGGGTATATTGTGGCTATTGATAGAGTTACTATGAGCAACCAAAAGGTGGAATCAATCAAGGCGTGGAAACCACCTACCCTAGTAAAAGATATTAAAATATTTATGGGTTTCACCAACATCTGCCGGCGATTCATAAAGAATATCTCTGCAGTATGTGCGCCAATTACAGATTTGCTTAAGAGAAACTCTAAGGATTTTTCTTGGGGAGATAGGCAACAGCAAGTGTTTAAGGAGCTCAAACGTAGGTTTATCACAGCTCCGATATTATGTAATTTCCATCCAGACAGGGAAACAGTAGTGGAAATGGATGCCATCGATTACGTCCTTGGATGTGTTCTTTCTCAATATTTGGACGAAAAACCACATCCTGTTGCTTTCCATTCTCGAAAGTTGACACCTACTGAACGCACTTATGACCTTGATAACAAGGAATTATTGGCAATATTGGTTGTGTTGGAAGAATGGCGACAGTACCTTGCTGGGACTGATGAACCTTTTACAATATATACCTATTATCAAAACCTACAATATTTCCTTACCACCAAGGCCTGGTCGGCAAGACAAATCTGTAGGCCCAAAAGCTCACAGATTTTAATTTTAAAATCATTTACCGACCGGAACCAGAGGGGGCAAACTGGATGCTATAAGCAGACGGCCTGACTACTGCCCTGAGGAGGGAATTGAGCATGCCAAGCAGGCATTACTTCAGTCTCATAACTTTGAAAACCTCTGGAGTAAACCAAACTTAGTTGTCTCAGTTATATGGGGCAAAAACATCTCCGAACACCTCACACAGTGGTTGCCTCAAGAGGAACGGAATAATACGATAAGGATTAAACCACTTCAACAACAATCAAGAATCCCGACTCAAGATTCCAAGCTAGCAGCCTGTCATGACCTATAGAGTACCGAAACTATCATAGATCCTGCAAATGGGTAAGTGCTCATTGGTACAGGATTAGCTATCGGATTACCAATTGTAACATATGCGCATATTGCACCACGTAGTGGATTGGCAGTCAAGCATGGTATTTCTATTAGAGCCAGAGTTTTGGATGCCGACTATAGAGGAGAGGTTAAGATCCTCCTAGTCAACACTACTGACAATCCTTTTCAGGTATACACAGGAGACTGCATAGCCCTGAAGATTGTGGAAAAGGTTGATGAGAGAGAACTTCATCAAGTTGTGGAGTTAGATGATACTGAACAAGCAAGCCAAGGGTTTGGCAGTTCAGATATATGGTTGGAAGAAAACCAACCACAATTATGTTTCCTATATTCTAACGGAAAGTACGAATATTTGGATTCAACCAATATTACCCTACACCCAATTTGCACTATGGGACAAAGACTAATGTCGAAGGAAATAATAATCGCAAGGTGTAAAGTCAAGAAATTAAATATAAAACTTGTGGAATGGGTAAGGGAAATGGCAAATGAGGATCCAGATTGGCTATGCCATAAAAGTGAACTGGAAAGTTTAGGGGATGATGGTAAAGAAATGTCGAAACAATGGACCCTAACACATAGGTTGCTCATCTATAAAGAATACCTATATGTTCCTCAAAACGAACACCTGCAGACAGGTATTGCACAAAGCTGTTACGACTCTAAGATCGCTGGACATTTCGGTCAAGAAAAGACTCTGGAAATTATCACTGGAGACTTTTACTGGAAAGGAATTACCAACTGGATAAACAACTATGTACGATCCTGTACGGAGTGCCAAACAGCTAAGACGCTAGGACATCCACGGTTTGGGCAATTACAACCACTACATGTCCAATTTGCCGCTAGGGCATCTACCTCCGTAGATTTGATCACCAAACTTCTCAAATCTGCAGGATACAGTCAGATCATGGTTGTAGTCGACCAGTTCACCAAAATGGCGCACTTTATTGGCCTAGAAGAAAACGAAACCACACAGGACGTGGCTGAGGCATTCTTCAAAGAAGTTTGGAAACTTCACAGGTTACCAACAGACATCATTTCTGATATGGAGCAAAGTTTGCAGTAGAATTTGGGGAATCATTGTGCAAGACTTCAAGCCTAAAAGGAAAATGTCTACGGCTTACGATCCTCAAACTGATGGACAAACGGAAAGAGTCAACTAAGTGCTGGGAGGCTACATTCGAATATTTGTCAACTACGATCAGGATGACTGGTACTACTACTGCCGTTATTCTAGTATGCATATAACACCTCAGTAACAAGCTTACATGGAATATCTTCTTTCGTCACAAATTAATGGTATCATCCTAAAACAGAATAGATGAAGGAGCAAGAAGCTCAGAATCCAGGAGCAACTATGTTTGCTCACTGGATGAAAGCATTACATGAGGAGGGAAAGGAATCCCTGGAGAAGACTTGTGAAGGAATGAACAAGTAGTATGACCACAAAGCTCACAGTGAACCAGACTTCAAAATTGGCGACTTGGTTATGCTAAACGTGAAGAATATCTGCACCAAGTGACCATCCAAGAAGTTACCGCCAAAATTATATGCCCTGTTCAAAATCCTAGTGGAACAAGGAAACCTTGCCAACAAATTTGAAATATCAGAGTGATGGAAAATCCATGCAGTATTCCCTGTATCACTACTTGAGCCATACCGAAAATCAGTTCGACCTGGCTGTGAACAACCACCCCTGGCACCAGAAGAAGTTGATGTAACCTTGAATGGGAAGTGGAAAAAATCATCATGAGTGAAATAATCTCTTATCAGCGAGAATTCAGAGGAGGTTCACAAACGATCCTAAAATTTCGATACTTTGTCAAGTGGTAAGGATGTTCCGAAGATGAGAACACCTGGGAACCACCAGAGCACTTAGAGCATGCTCTAGAATTGGAAAAAGACATTCAGAGGGAAAATCCGGGGATGCCAAGGTTGGGCTTGGTAGTATCTACAGAAAGGTTTTTCCAGCTGTGGCCAAGTTATCGCAGAAGGTTTTTTAACCCTACTGGAAGGAGTACTAAGTGGAGGAATTACTGCAAGATGAAGCTTAGGAAGGGGAAGTTGATGTTACACATTTGGGGTATAGTTCAAGACTTCCGAGTATCAAAATGTGTTGGTATATAGCGCCTGGAGGTTACTATATTGACTACAACCCACACTGGCAAGAAGTAGGATTATATCCAGAACTACTCAGCCTCAGTGAAAGATGATATAGAAATTTGTCCAAGTAGATCTATTACTTATTATGCATTCTTGATATTCCAAAGCATCTGCACATGAGTGCATATATGCAGAAAAGACGGCCATCCAGCCTGATTACCTGGTATGTCGTATAAGGTTCACAAATGGGTGGCATCAACTTGAACTTAGTTCATATGGCAAAGATATCAAAGGTTATCTACTAGTGGAGTGCTTCACACCCTCAGGGAAATAGACAGTCTGGGTATCATTTGCTGTACTAGGGTTATACAACTTCAAGGTCAAAGGGTGTTTGCACTCTTTAGACCATGGCTCTAGTTTCCAAGGATACTTATTTTATATGGCCAACCTGAGTACTGGGAAAAGTGTATAAATAGTTTGCAGTCCCCAGTGGTTAAGGTACCCCTTCGATGGCACATTCAGACCTGGAGTCTTAGACCTGGCCTTCGCAAATCCCTCCCTTGCCCCCTATGTTAACTCATGAGGTATCACTCTCCCACTCACCGGCTCTGACCATGTCCCAATCACAATAGCCCTATACACGCCATTCCTACGACTGCCTGACCCCACTCCTAACTGGACCAAAACGGATTGGCACACAATCTCCCCTCTCATCAAGGATCTATTGGTCCTACCTCCTCCCCAGCTCCCTACCTCTGCCTCACTTAGTGCTTGGTTCGACCGCCACCTGCGCACCATTACCTCCCTCCTGGCCCAGCACACACCAAACAAATGTACTTGCTTCAAGTCAAAGCCATGGTGGACATGTGAACTATCGCAGCTGCGTCAAGCTTTCAACAGAGAGGCAAGAATATCACGCATGTCCCCCTCCACCACCCTTTCCAATAGTGCGCGTGCCTCCCGCCTTGCGTATTTCAAGGCCATAAAAAGGGCCTAGGCATGACACTGGAACTATTTCCTCGCCTCCTTGGACTCCAAATCGGTGTGGGCTGCCCGCAGGATCGCTAACGGGCGCACCCCAGATCAATTCCCCTCCTTTCACAATGCCACGACACCCGTCGAAGTCAACACCTCCCTCCTGCATCATTTTTTTCCTCCTAAAGACCCCCAATCCTCACCATCCATCCTGCGACCGTTCGCGGACTTCCTGCCACTTCAGAAACAGGTAGTCTCCCTCACACTCCACAAGTCCTCCAACACCTCAGCCCCTGGGCCCGACCTGATCCCCTATGGCATATGGAAAAGGATCAACAAAATCAACCCCACCTTCCTCACCTCCCTCCTAGGTCCCCTGCTGACCTATGGCTTCCACCCATCCTCCCTTAAAAGAGCCAATGGCATTGTCCTCTCCAAGCCTGGCAAATCTGATTATAACTCCCCCTCCTCCTTCTGAGTCATTGTCCTCCTAGAAACTATTACCAAGTTTCTGGAAACGATAATGGCAACCCGCCTTTCGCTAATGGCCCGCCCCGTTGGCCTCATCCACCCAAACCAATGTGGTTCGCTCACTGGCTTCAGCACCTTTGACGCATGCGCTGCCCTTCCTCACGAGGTCCGCCTGCTGCAAGGTGCAGGCCTCAAGACCTCTACCCTCTTCCTTGATATTTTAGGAGGCTTTGATAATATTTCCTCTACCTGTTTATCTTCCCTACTTCGCGCCAAAGGCATATCTCCTTATATGGTTTCTTGGGTTCGTTCCTTTTTGACTAACCGCAAATGCCGCTTGATCTTTCAAGGCTCCCCTAATATTTTCTTACCTGTTCAAGTGGGTGCCCCCCAGTGCTCTCCTATCTCTCCTTTGTTATTTTTAATTTATATTTCTTCCCTGCACTTGTCTATCCCAAAGGGGATTATGTTTTCTTATGTTGATAATTTTACTGTCACTATTGGGTCTGGGTCATACCGGAGGAACACACAGCTTCTTCAACACTACTACACCCGCCTCTGCAGAAAGGCTACCCCACTTGGAGTCTCCTTCTCCATCTCCAAAACCGAATTCATCCACTGGCGAACCCCAAGGGATCGCTCTCCCCCCTCACTGGCCCCGGTCTCTCTCGATGGGAGTCTCTTCCACCCCTCTTCCATAGTCCGCTGGCTAGGATACTGGTTATCACCCTCGATGGAAACCTCTACCCACTTCCTCAAGAGACTAGTCCTCGCTCAGGGGGCCTTTGGCCTCATCAGGCAACTCTCTCCTCCTGGCATAGGCATAGTCCCCTACCTGAACTGCAGACTGGCCATGGGCCTGCTGCTACCGATCCTCACCCACGGAGCTGACCTCCTCGTCCCCACCACTGCGATGATGGGTAAGATGGAGGTCTTTTGGAGCAAGGTCCAACGATGGGTCACTAACTGCTTCTCATCTACCCCTGTATCTATCCTTCCCTGTGAGGCTTGTCTCCCTCCTCTCAACTCGCTCCTCCCCCATCGCCGCAGGATGGCCGCACTACCGTTGGCCTGCTCCCCTCCCGTGATCAACCCAGCCGCAGCCCAGCTGCCCCCATCATTTCCATCCTACTTCAATTTTAGGGCAGGGGACTCCTCCCGCAACCTCTTTCGTGGCCTAAGGGTCAACTACATCCCCCTCCGCTGGAACCAACCAAGGCCCATACCCGCCGTCTGCTCTCACCTCCCAATCGATGCAATATGCTACCTCTTGGTCAAGGTGGTACCGGACGGTTTCAAACTCCCACAGATAAACTCACACCTCCTATCGGGCACTGTTTTAGCCCCCCCTCCTCCTATCCCAGGTGCTGTCTCCTACAAATTGATGAAGGAGGAGTGCAGAAAGGACCTTCTCACTGATTGGACACTCCTGTCCCCACCCCCTCCTTACTACCAGTACAAGCCGTCCCTACACCCACATGCCTTCATGGGCCTCGACTGCTTCACAGCTGGGCGAATCCACCAAAACGCGCTGGCAAGAGCTATCTTGCTGCACAACCCTCATGGAACGATTCCGATCGCTCTTCCACCTTCCCTTCCTGCGACTCAGAGGACGAAACCTTTGTGCATGCAATTCTCCACTGCCCATCCAAGTCCTGAGAGTGACAGCTTTACCTTCCGAAGCTGTCTACGATGGACCATGGCTCTCCACTTTGGGCCGCCCTGGACATGATCCTCGGTCTTGCCTCATACATCCGCACTACTTGCACAAACTTCCCGCCCACCATGCCAGCAGTTTTTGCTACTGCAGCCTCCTCAGCCTCCGTCTATGACTCAGACTGAGCAGTTTGACTTTCCTTTTATATCTATATCCTTCCTTTTGGTTATAATTTCTTTTGGTATCATTTCACTCTATACTTTCTGAATTAGTCGCCATTGCTGGGCGCGGTGACGGTATGGTCATCACTAGGGGAGAACTTGTTCAGTTATTTCTTTTATTTTGCACGGTTGGAATTAACATTTCGTTTATGCCATAGCTAGCGCTCCATGCATGTTCCTGCACGTTAACAGCAAATATATGAGATAATCAAAATCAAAAAAAAACCTAGTGGTTAAGGTACATCCTCCGTCACCTCTTAATACTCAGCAGTTGAAATCTCAATACTTCGAGAAATCATTACCATTTTCGTTTCAACTCTGCTCCACCCTTTGGCCATGCAAGGGGGACGGGATTTGTCGCAATGATTCCCTCCTCTCTGTGGTCTTTAGGGTCTACCCCTTTGAGCTCCTTCTCCCCTCTTCTGCTATCTTTGTTATTGGTTCCTCTCCTTTCCACACTTTTGTTTTGCCCCCCTTAGCTTTTTTGCTCTACCTGACTTAACATTTGGACGGTCGGGAATTCCCTCTAACCTTCCTATACGGCTGGGAGACAGAGTTGCAGTATAGGAACACTTTGTACAAGCCTACAGTTGCTCTAAGAGTCTGATTGTAACCTACTCCCAAGTATCTCGAGAATCCAATAGGGACTCTGAAGATACTATTTGGATAGTGGAAGAAGCGTCAATTGATAGGTCTTCAATTGACAAGGTAAAAGGTATGGAACTGATAGAGTGACCGTTCAACTTGTAGTATTAAAGATGATAGTCCAGTGAGGCTTGAGAGTCCGAATCCTTAAGGGATCGCAGGCTCTTTAAATACAAAAGATTGTAGCTGGGAAAACTAAACAAAAGCCCAAACATCCTGTCCAACAACATGCTAACAGAGGCACATAGCAAGGTAACCATATTCTGAAAACAGAAGGTTAAAAGCGACTGGATGGAGCTAACAAAACAATTAATGGAATCCAAACAAAAAGAAACAAGAGATCGCTAATACTATACAAATCCAGTAGGTATAGCAGGAGGATAGCGATATCCAAATGGGTAGAAGCAAGGAGGGGTAGTGATAAGCCAAATAAGGAAAGAATAAACAGTTAGGAAGTCATAACCAAGTAGGAAGGAACAACTAAATAGTCATGCTTATCAGGTATAAATCCAAATAAGTAATAACCAACATCAAGTCAGTAGTAATAGTAGAAATATGGTAGGATTGTGTTACATACCCCATAAAAAATAAAAAAAAACCAAAGTATAATGAATATCCTAAAGGGCTTAATGACCAACCCGCCATTGGAGCATTCAACTCAATTTCAAAACATATAACTTAATTAGTATATGTATATCCATCACGAGTCTCAGGACCTCACACCTTTATAAGCCCAGTAGTTCCGAAGACAATACCATAAAGCAGTTAACTTACCATTTCAGATTCATCCATGGTGGAGAGGGTTGTGCTGGTATTGGATTCTGAGTAGTTTGAGTCTTGGAGAGGTTTCCAAAATCCGTCCGGGTCAAGCTCAGGTGAGAGGGGTGTATAATCTGGTTTCTGAAGTGTCCAGGCAGGGAAAGTCTCTCCATGGAACCAAGGGAGTCTGAAAGGTATAGATTCATTGTAGGTATCGAACCAGTAGGATCTGATGAGGGTGCTGGCACCTTCTAGGTTGTAGAGAGGTTTCCATGTTACTTCAATTTCGTCATAGCCTTTCCAATGGATCAAGAACTGTCTCTTTCTGATATAGATTCGATCTTTGAGTATCCTATCAATTTCCCATTGCTCTTGTCCACTGGCATCGATTGTGACAGGGTCTTTGGAAATTGGTTCTGGTGTTCCTGGGAAGGCGAATGGGTTGGGTCTTAGGTAAATGCGAAGATGGCTGTGATAGATCCATAGGTGGATTCCTGCTATTACTGGAGGGAGTATGAGTTTGTAGTTGTTATATCTGTCAGGTCCTTCGCTGACTGAGAAAGGTCCTAACCAGGGTCCAACTAGTTTGTGATTTCGTTCAACCTTATGGACATAAGGTGCTGATTTGAGAATAACTTCAGTTTCCTTAGGGATGATTGGGGGTCTATCCTTTCTTCCGTTTTCGCTGGAGGTGCCGTGCTCTGGCCTTCCAGAGTGCATCTCAGGCAAGTTGTTGATTCTTCATGATGTGTGAATCAATCTCGTCTGCTACTGGGACTGAAGTGGGGAGAACTCTGACACTAGGGAGTAGGTTTGGTAGTCGGCCAAAGGTGATTTCGAAGGGGGAGAGTTCAGTGCTATCGCTGGGGGCTCCATTGATGGCAGTCTGGGCATGAGGTAGGTAGCGAACCAACCCGGTACCTTCAGGGTTGACATGGCTCCTAAGGCATTGTCAAACAGATCTGATTCTGCGCTCAGTCTGTCCATTGGTGTGGTAATGGTAAGCTGTAGCCATGTTGACATCAACATTAAAATTTACCATAAGCTGTGTACAAAAGCGAGAGGTAAACTTGGAGTCTCTATCAGAGACTAGAGAGGTAGAAAAACCATGAATGGACATAACTCGCTCAATGAGGGTGTGTGCAGTTTCAATAGCTGTGATGTTCTGGGAAACTGGTATGAGGTAGGTAAAGCGACTGAATCGATCCAAGACTACTATGATGAGTTCAGGCTTGGAATCGCTAGGAAAGGATCCTGCAAAGTTAACTGCAAGGGACCAAAATGGCTGCCTAGGGACAGCGAGGGGGGTGACTGATCCTTCAGGGACAGTGGTAGTTTGCTTGTTGAGCTGGCATAGGTGGCATCTGCGGACATAGTCTTTGAAATCGTTCCTCATGGAGAGCCAGTAGAAGTGTCTTGAAGCATATTCAAAACATTTCTGCCAACCCATATGTGCTATTTATTCATGGGTAATGCGCACAATTTCGCTTTTGATATTAGCACCTTGATAGCTTGCTTCATAGGGGACATAAGTACAGTCTCTGCTGTCATCCTTCCCCTTTCTGACAAGAACTCCATTATATAAGAGCCAGTCAGGGTGGTTGATAGCCTTAGTAACTACCTCAAGGAGAGGGTCATTTTGGGTAGCATTTCAAATGCTGGAGTACCACTTTCGTTTCATGTAGTTGGTAAGCTGAAAAGCGCAAAGGTCAAGCTGTGAAGAGGGCTGATTACAGAAGCAGTCCTCATAATCGACTGGTGCTTCTGGGGTAGGTAGATCCCATCCTTGGTCGATATTCAGTATTTCTTTCTTTTCCCTTATCAATAACTGTCTAAAAGACTAGGTAGCTATCATCATCGTGGAGGGGACGAGCGACAGCCCTTCTGTGTTCTGCTCTGCCCTTGGGATTATGAGGGGAGACACAGTTGGAGGCAGAGTAAAGAGGCAAGGGTCCAAGAATATCGCCAGATCCGCTGGGAAAGTATAATGTGTTCTTTCCATTTATGTGGGTTTGGCATTCATCCCAGAAACAGGCAGCCTAACGCATGGCTCTGTGTTTATTAGATTCAAGAAATCAGTCCAGTTCATGGACTGGGGGTGTAGGAGGGAGTAGTGTAGGCTGAGGGTCATGTTCAATAAGTGTACTGCAGGGGGCAATATTTCCACAGGTGGTTACTGCAAGGGATTCCTATTGGGTGATACAATCATGGATTCGCTTAAAGCAGTTGGTGATAGCATCTGGATGCAGTAGTTGGTCCTTATCTCTTGGAGGATTGTTAATTCTCACCGCAAGGCCAGACAGTTGAGCTTTAGCTCGCTCAAGTAGTACTATGGCATAGGATAGCCCTTGAGGGTTGCTGAGATAGGAGGAGGTCGCAATGATTTCACAACCTTGAATGGCATTGGTTGCAAGCTCGAGGGTATCTGCTGCTTTGTCCATGGCTTGTTCAACAGAATCTGAGTAGTGAGTCACTTGTTGGGAGCTGGAGGGGTTTGAGCTAGTGCCATGAATGGGAGTTCCACAGGAGTTGTGTTCAGGGGTAAGAATGCCAAAGGATACTTGAAGAGTAAGGGCAGAAGAAGGGTCTAGTGCATGGACAATGTTGAGGTAGTGTCTTGATACACTTTTCATGGCGGAGGAGGTGGTCTTTATAGGCTTCTTTTCTATAGGGTCTTCGCGTATTTGGTCTTCTTCAGCTGAAGTGTCTTCATAGAACCTTGATAGTGCATGGGCAAAGACATTGTCTTTGCCAGCTCTGTGTATGATATCGAAATCATAAGATTGGAGGAACATGCGCTATATAGTTTGGCGGTAAGGTAGGTCCGTCTGCTTCAGGAAAAAGGATACTGCCTTGTTGTCAGATACAATAGTGATCTTGGTATCATATAGAATAGGATGGAATGCCTCAATGGCATCCACAATCGCCAAAGGTTCCAATTCATGGACAGGGTAGTGCAGCTGACTTCTTACAAACTTTCTGCTGTGGAAAGCGGCAGGGTCTGCTTTCTCGGTGGAGGGTCCTAGGCCAACCCGTACTCCTGATCCAACCCTGGAGGCGTTAGTAATGAGGTATATTAGATCACCTGATGTCTCATATGAGATGGGGCAGAGTGTAATTGTCTCCGTAGCCAGGTGCCTAAGCTGTTTGAAGGCTTCCTCATGCAGGAGTCGCCATTCAAACACATCTTGTAAAATTAGGTCCGAGAGGTGGGCAGTGGTGGAGGCTTGGTGTAGAAGGAACTGTGCATGATATATCACTACTCCAATAAAGGTCTGAATATCTTTTTAAAATTTTTGTATGGGCCAGTCTTGGATAGAGCGGATTTTTCCAGGGTTTGCATGAATTCCTTTCTCATCTATAACATGTCCTAGGAGAGAAAGCTTGGTGGCAAAGAATTTGCATTTGGCTGGCAATGCTTTGATTTGGTGATACTTCAGTCTTCCTAAGACTGATCTTACATCCGAAATATGGTCCTCAACTGTTTCTGAGTAGATGGTATTGTCATCTATGTATCCCAAAACCAATTTTCCAATAAATCTATCTAGGACAAACTCAATAGCTCTCATGGCTGTAGCAGGTGCGTTGGCATCTCCTGGCAGCATAACTCTGCATGCAAAGGATCCAAAGGGTGTCTTAATGGTATTGTATTTCTCATCGCTGAGGAGAACTCGAATTTGGAAGTACCAATTTGTCAGGTCTATGGTGGATCTGAACTTTGCTCTGGCAACAGTTCTAAGTATCATAGCTTGGTTGGGAATCACTCCGTGGTCCTTGATGGTAATATCGTTCCCCGGTACAAGGTCTGCAAGCTGTCTGATTTTGCTATTGGGTTTCATTTTTGGGAATATGTTGACTGGATTGTATGCCTCACTTGGGTAAATGATTCCGTTGGCCTTCCAATCTTTGATTAATGCTCTGTATGCAGGCATGATCTTGTCAGGGAATGTGAAGAATCTCGGATTGTGGTCCAAAATTGTATCTTTCAGCTGGATATGGTGGTTGACATCTGTCAAGGGTGGTAATTCCGCTGTTTTCTTGCCAGAAAATACTGTAGGAAACTCGGAAATGAAGTCAGGGGCATCTGCTTCATTTACTGCTGAAAATCGTGCAGGAGTTGCTTTCTTGCAGGTCAAGGTGATTCCTGTCAGGGAACGTGATAATAGATTTTCCGCAATCTATTAGAGCATGGTGTGCAGTAAGGTAAGGCTTTTCTAGGAAGATCTCATAGTTGTCCAGGGAACAGACTAGGGCTTCAGAGATATCGCCGCTTTCCTTGTCAATCTGTATGACAGGTTTTGCAACATAGATGATAGCTAAGCGTGATCCTTTAACTATCATCTTCAGGTTGATAACAGTCTCAAGGTCTCTGGTAGGTATTTGGTGGGTAGTGACAAACTTTCCTGATATCAAGTTGTCTCCTCTGGTTTCTGTATTGAATAGTGCCTTTGCTATGTGGCCATTTACTGTGATGTATGCTTCGTGGGCTTGGGATTGAGTTCCACTTTGTCCTGCATAGTTTGTGGTAACTGTGACTGATTCCTTCAGATGGGGATCATCTTCCTGGGTGTGGTATATTCTCGTGACATTCAGGGGTCTCCTGTGTCCGCCAGGGCCTCCATTTCCTCGCTGCTGGGTGCTCCTATACTTCTTCTTCTCAAAGCAGTTATCGGAGTAGTGTCCATGTTTTCCGCAATAGTAACTGTCATTGTCTCTCCTGCGCCGATCCTTCTTAGCCTCGGATAGTGGTGGATGCAGAGAGGTATTATTGGAGAACCTTGGTTGATTTCGCTGGGTTTTATTCTTGAGGCTAGGGTGCTTGTTGGGTAATTGCGTTGAGGTTGAAATTCCTTGACAATTTCCATAGAATCCTGTAGAGTGGGCATTGCATCTCACTTTTCTGCTATCTCCACAAGCTGGTCAAAGGAGGTGTCAGAAGGAATGTGTTGTTACACTTCTCGCTAGAGTATGATATCCATGGCATCTAGAAGTCTCTGCTTCACTGGACAGTCTGAAATTATTCCTTAGGGGAAACTGTCTCTCAAGGATTCAAGTCTGATTAAAGTATCGGTAATCGCGGCTGTTTTTCTGCCCGTAGTTTGCTTGACTTGTAGCCACTGTTCATAGATGGTATCAGTGAATATGGAAGGAAGGAAGTAGGCCTCGAATATCTGTTTAAGTCCAGTAACTGTGTGGTCTCCTTGGAATGTTTCATATTGGGTGAATTTATCAAGGGCTTTCTCTGTAACGACCCCTAGATCAGTTGGTATAGCTTACCGAACCTCAGCCCAGCCAGTGGTCCTACTAGGACATGGACAGGAACGGTACCAGACACCTGCAAAGTGACATAGCAACCAGAAGTACCTTTCATGAAGAAAGGGTACTTAGGTACCTAGTTAGATAGGGTAACCCAACAAGGCCGGGTAACCTTGGTGCAAACTTAGGTAGGGTAACCCCGCTAGACAGGGTAACACGGAGCTACAGTCAGGCAGGGTAACCCTCTTGAGTAGGGTAACCCGGAAGCATGCTTAGGCAGGGTAACCCTTTAGATAGGGTAACATATCTCCTCAGTTAGGCAGGGTAACCACTTAGGCAGGGTAACAGGGAACCCTAGGAAAACATGGTAAGCAGTGTAGACGCCGCCGGACCTGCTACATTCGTGTAACCAGGTGTTTCTAGCTCGTGGAATCGCGTGTAACAAATAGGTCAGTTACGCGGAACCTTCTGGTGACGCAAAGTGGCATTACACAGACTTCCGCAGCGATTTGCACCATGATAGGGCCCAGTTACCCTACCTTTGAGATCGCGGGTGAAATCGCGGACCTCAAGTTACCCTCCCCTAACATTACGCGAAACGCGAAATCCTACTACAAGTACCCCAGGGTGGTTGGAGTAATTTTGGCGCGTCCAACACCCCCTTGCGGCTCCCATGTTCGCCCGTTACGACGGGTGGGAAAGGGTGACAGTTAGTAAAAGCCTAACAAAACTGAGAAATCGAAGGAGGAAGCGTAACCCCATATACGTCACTGCCGTCCTTCCGACCAGATGCTGTCCGCAGGATATATATAGGGGTGGGCGACGGCCGACCTGGGCAAGTTGTTAGTATTGACATCAGATAGCCTTCCGAGGATACTCTAGGTGCCTATAA
>QFET01008738.1:0-11491 GCA_003316355.1 Tuber calosporum | reverse complement strand
AACAACATCAACCCCACCTTCCTCACCTCCCTCCTAGGTCCCCTGCTGACCTATGGCTTTCACCCCTCCTCCCTTAAAAGAGCCAATGGCATTGTCCTCTCCAAGCCTGGCAAATCTGATTACAACTCCCCCTCCTCCTTCCAAGTCATTGTCCTCCTAGAAACTCTCTCCAAGATTCTGGAAAGGATAATGGCTACCCGCCTTTCGCTAATGGCCCGCACCTTTGGCCTCATCCACCCAAACCAATGCGGCTCGCTTCCCGGCCTCAGCACCTTTGACGCATGTGCTGCCCTCTCTCAGGAGGTCCGCCTGCTGCAACAGGCAGGCCTCAAGACCTCTACCCTCTTCCTTGATCTTAAGGGAGGCTTTGACAATATTTCCTGTACTTGTTTATCCTCCTTACTTCGCGCCAAAGGCGTATCTCCTTATATGGTTTCTTGGGTTCGCTCCTTTTTGACTGACCGCAAATGCCGCCTGATTTTTCTGGGCTCCCCTAATATTTTCTTACCTATTCAAGTGGGTGCCCCCCAGGGCTCTCCTATCTCGCCTTTGTTATTTTTAATTTATGTTTCTTCCCTGCACTTGTCTATCCCAAAGGGGATTATCTTTTCTTATGTTGATGATTTTACTGTCACTGTTGGGTCTGGGTCATACTGGAGGAACACACAGCTTCTTCAACACTACTACACATTCCTCTGCAGGAAGGCCACCCCACTTGGAGTATCCTTCTCCATCCCCAAAACCGAACTCATTCACTGGCGAACCCCAAGAGATCGTTCTCCCCCCTCACTGGCCCCGGTCTCTCTCGATGGGAGCCTCTTCCATCTCTCTTCCATAGTTCAATGGCTAGGATACTGGTTCTTGCCCTCAATGGAAACCTCCACCTACTTCCTCAAGAGACTAGCCCTCGCTCAGGGGGCCTTCGGACTCATCAGGCAACTTTATCCTCCTGGCATAGGCATAGTCCCCTACCTGAACCGTAGACTGGCAATGTGACTGCTACTACCGATCCTCACCTACGGAGCTGACCTCCTCACCCCCAACGCAGCGATGATGGGCAAGATGGAGGTATTTTGGAGCAAGGTCCAACAATGGGTGACAAACTGCTTCTCATCGACTACTGGATCTATCCTTACTTGTGAGGCTTGCCTCCCCGCTCTCAACTCACTCCTCCCCCACCACCGCAGGATGGCCGCACTACGGTTGGCCTGCTCCCCTCCCGAGATCAACCCAGCCGCAGCCCGGCTGCCTCCATCATTTCTATCTTTCTCCAACTTTAGGGCAGGGGTCTCCTCCGGGCACCTCCTTCGTGGCCTTAAGGCCAATTACATCCCACTCCATTGGAACCAACCAAGGCCCATACCTGCCATCCGCTCTCACCTCCCAATCGATGGGATGTGCTACCTCTTGGTCAAGGTGGCGCCGGATGGCTTCAAACTCCCACACATAAACTCCCATCTCCTACCAGGCACTGTCTCTGCCCCCCCTGCTCCGATCCCAGGTGCTATCTCCTACAAATTGTTGAAGGAGGAGTGCAGAAAGGACCTCCTCACTGATTGGGCACTCCTGTCCCCACCCCCTCCTTACTACCGGTACAAGCCGTCCCTTCGCCCACATGCCTTCATGGGCCTTGACCGCTTCACAGCTGGGCGAATCCACCAAATGCGCGCTGGCAAGAGCTATCTTGCTGCTCAACCCTCATGGAACGAGGCCGGTCGCTCACCCACCTGCCCTTCCTGCCACTCAGAGGATGAAACCTTCGGGCATGCAATCCTCCACTGCCCCTCCAAGTCCCGAGATCGCCGGCTTTACCTTCCGAAGCTGTCTTCGATGGACCATCGCTCTCCACTGTGGGCCGACCTGGACATGATCCTAGGTCTTGCCTCATACATCTGCACTACTCCCACAAACTTCCCGCCCACCATGCCAGCGGTTTTTGCTACTGCTGCCTCCTCCTCCTCCGACTATGACTCAGGCTGAGTGGTTTGATCTTTCTACTATATCTTTTCTTTCCATTATGATTTCCTTTGATATCATTTCATTCTATACTTTCTGAATTATTCGCCATTTTTGGGCACGGTGACGGTATGGTCATCACTAGGGGAGAACTGGTGAGGTTATTTCGTTTGTCTTGCACGTTTGGAATTAACGTTTCGTTTATGCCATTGCTAGCGCTCCATGCAGGTTCCTGTACGTTAACAGTAAATATATGAGATAATCAAAAAAAAAAAAAAAAAAAAAAACCCGTACTTAAGGGTTCATCTAGCAACAGAGAAGAGACCTTAACAATATATTCTGTTATTCAGTTATTAAGTTCACCAGTTATAAAGCCTTCGAGAAACCTTTTATCTTTTATCATACTTTTTACTGAGCTCTCCAGACGTTTTCCGATTTTCTCAGTACGAGCACAGCCTAGTCAATTCAACAGTACCGTATTGGCTACCTGGTAACACTATATTGTTACTCTCCTGTCACCAAAGCACCTTAATATTCTCTCATGCCTAGAGAATACTTCGACGTACAAAGTTTTCATCAGTGGCAACATTGTGGATACTATCGACCTCTCAACTTTGACAACGTATTTCCTATCTGTTGTGAAGAATACGCACTGGACCTCTGCGTAGTCGTACTTTTTTTTTTTACAACTTGCACGCATACAATGAAAATATACAGAACATATGTATCGACAAGATAGACGTCGTATAACTGCTTTCACAAAACAAAGACAATAATCTTCCTTCCCTTTTTGGTAAAGATACTTACTGCTGACCTTGCGGAAATATCGCTATTTGAAATAGTTGAAATATATGGTTCACTAAAATATTGTTTAAAAATACATCTTGGAGTCTAAGCGAACCATGGCTATGGCACGAGATGACACACCTATTCCTAGTCCTTTGGGACCAGATCGGATAATTGAAGAGGAGGATACAGAATCTACCCCTTCGGCATCTCTAATTCCGTCCCGAAGCCGGACCAGCTCTCCCATTACGCATTTGGGTCGTCCACCATCAAGAGTTCAGAAACGAGCCGAGCGTACCAAGAAGCCTGTCAATACGCAAGATAACTTCCTGCAAAATGTCGTCTATGCATTACGCCACCGGGACCGATCCTTGAAAGAAATTGCTGATGAGAATAATATTGCGATCTCAGCACTATCATAGGAGGCCAGGCAGGGTTTCACAATGCTAGAGTTGCTGCAGAGCCGTATGGGCAGAGGTGAAGTTATCAATGATGCTGAGATACAGGAAGGTCGCCGTGCATTGGAACAATTGAGTTGCGACACCGAACGGGAGCAGTAAAGGTTACGTGCCCAGGTTCAGGATGAGTTCCGACGTCAACAAGCCCAACTGGAGCAACAGGCCCATGTCTCTGAAACAAGGGACCGAATCATGGAAAAGGCACTTATGGAACTTAATACCAAGTTGAATCAACAGGAACAGGAATGGACCAGAAGGATGAATGAGCAACGAGAAATCGCTACTCAACAGCAACGAGAACAGAGCGCAGGTATGAAGGCCTACCTGGATGCTCTGGTACTTCAGTTGGCAGAAAGGACTCCTGCACCAACACAGCATGGACCTAGTGATGGTGACCCATGACCGTCCAACCAAAGACCATCAATTGTACCCATAGAAGGTACAATCCCTACAAAGCAACCTGCGTCAACGCCAAGAAAGGATAAAGGAAAAGGAGTCGACTGTGGAGGAAATAACCTACCACCGCTACCACCACCAGGTAACCTTGGTGATGCCCCTGACCCAGTTGATGATGACGGGTCCGATAGTGATGGAGAGGATGGTCGGGGCAGAAAGGGTGGCAGGCCGGAACGCGCTCCCCGTTTACCGTCTATTTCCAGAAACGATGTACCCGAGGACAGGTTAACTATGGCTCTTTTAGAACGTATCGGTGGACTCTCCTGACCAGCAAAGCTAATACTGGAACCAGCCTACTTCTTCGAAGGAAATGACAACCAAGATGTTCGAAACTGGTTGACAGACTGTGAAGACTACTTCAATCACAATCCTACAAAGTGGGAAAATCATGCACACAGTATAGTTTTTGCCTTGGGGATACAAAGGGGAACAAAGTTGCACCCTTCTCAGAGAAATACTGGAAGGTGATGGGTGGATTAGGGGGATATACCCGAGACCCAGACTATTCCACATGGGAACGCTTTCGACAAGATATTACCAAGCGATATATCGGCATCGAGGAGGAATGACGAGGCCTAGAAGAAATGACTAAGGTAGTCTATGAGGGAAAAATTGACACATATCTTCTACTTCTTGAGAATCTCAACATCAAGGCCGGTCTCGCAGGAATTAGTTGGAGGGTACGGGTAGAAAGCAAACTTCCAGAAGAAATTCTTCGCCTGTTATCCCATCTAAAGTTTTCCTCGGATGAGGAATGGATAGAAACTATACGGGAAGTTAGCAGACAAGAGGAGGAATTTCTGGAACGGCGGAAACTATCCAAAGGTGAGCCATCAAACAGTGGAGTAACCAAGCGAAAACGCAATGATACAGCAAAAGGGTTCAACACCAAACACGGATACACCGACCCTAAACCAAAAAACAATCCTACCTGATGGAAGTTAGCCAAAGGAAAACTATCGGAAAATAAAGGAGGATTTCAAAATAAGGATGAACATACGGACTGGAAGAATGCTCATGATGGAATCCCTCAAGACGTTGTGGATAAGCGAAAGACAGGAAAGGCTTGCACTCGCTGCGGCCTCAACAACCACACTTGGCGAAAATGTCGAAAGGACATAGTGATAGCAAGAGCTTTCGCTAAGCAACCAACGAAGGACCGACCAATATTTTCCATCAAACCACAGACGGCTGCTCTTGCTATAAGAACATCACCGCCAAAGGTGAACCAGATCCAGAGCGAACCAGCAGCTCGGTTATGGGAATTATCGGACACAGAAATGTCCTAATGGCACCAACGGTGACGGCGATTGGATATTCGGGGCACTAGCAATAGCGACCGGAATCGAAAGTGGGAACCCTCAAGTCTAGGGTGCTGAAGATCATGACAATAAGGTTACCGACGATAAAAAAGAATACCCAAATTCTTCCTAAAAATTGGCATGCAGGTCCATGTTTGCATGTTGGGAACCGTCGTTCCGTGGAACCTCGATGAGGTTCCGTAGCGTGGTTCAACTGTTTGGATTCAAGGGACCGGAGGATGAGACCTCCCCAATCAGGAGATCCCGGTTATTTTTTATTTTCCCTCAGATTGGTTCTAATTTTAGGTTCCTGCTTCTTACTTCTTCGGAAGAAGGATCTCCTTTTTAGGCACTTGGATGTGCTTCCCGTTATTAGACACTCGGGAAGTGCTGGGCAGTAGCAGGGGTTAACACCCCGTAGGCATAGGTGAACCCCCAGTGCGCTCTAGCCCTAGATGCCTCCGGTACAAATTACCGTGGTTTAATCCGCCAGAAGGGTGGATTGAACGCAGGACCCTGCGGACAAAATGAACCGGCCAGGCTCATTTTACCACTAGACCATAGCTGAACAGCTGTAAAGTCTTCTGGGAAACCTCATGATATCGGCTTGGTTAACCTGAGGGTGTTGTGGTAACAAAAAACAATAACAACAACTACAACAACAAAGGTCCCTATAGCAACCAACTGCACCGCTAATTATGGTAATGGTCAAAAATGTCTTCCACGGTATGATACCACTACTTTAAGTGCAATTATTACCGCTTTCGGAGGAGATATTCCAAATTCGGAAACGATTACTATTTTCGGAATTTTCTGCTCTTTTCGGAAATAAAATCTATTTTCGAAAACTATTACTTCATTAGGGTATTATCCTACAGGAAAGGCGAGAAGTATAATTTTTTTTATTGCATTGTTAGGGCATTTACTGGTTTCTCCCCTATTGACCGGGGTTTTAATTTTTTGGGAGCCCTTCAGCAGGGGGTAAAGACCGCTCGTAGTGGGCTGCCCAGAATCTTAATAATTAACTATTTGTTTAGTTCGTCAGAGCAGACCTCTATGGTCGAAACAATGCTGCCGTTGTCACGAACACCCAGGCTATACATCCATAATGTCTTCTAAGCAAGGACGAACGGAGATAACAACGTCGCATTAGCGACAAAAGCTCAAACACGAAGAATCAAAACGCTATCAATATCCTGAAGGAACTGCACATGTTTATGTGTACGGGAAACGATATCGCATATGAGTTTTATTAGACTCTGGATCCAATATCTTTGTTATACAGGAAAATTTAATCAAGGAATTGAATATTCCTTACAAGTCTCGTGAGGATCCGATACCCATTTTGGGTTTTACTGGAAACGAAATATCTACCGGTAGGGATTTAACCCTTCCCCTTTACCTGGAAATTGGGAAAAATAAACACTTATCAAAGATTGTGTGCGAGATCGCTCCAACAGGAAATTATGGAATAATAATTCGATTTGGGTGGTGGAATGATGAACATCCTATAACCGAAGTTCAAGACTCAGAAAGGTGGAGGTTCGAAGCTCATGGTTGTCAGCTTCACCTCTTACCAGAAGATGAAGGTATATCAATCGAGTGGGATGAGCAGGTTATGGAAGACCCTGAGGCAGCCGTTATTGGAAGAGTTGCAAGAGTAGATGATGAGGAAGAAATAATCCTTGATACACTACCCGCACAATACCATAGCTACAAAGACCTCTTCTGCCCATAAACGGCAGCGAAACTACGGGCTCATCAGACCTTCGATCATGCTATTGACCTCAAACCAGATTCCCAACCACCTTGGGGACCAATTTATTCCCTCTCAGAAAAGCAGTTAAAAGCACTGCGAACATATCTGGATGATATGTTCAAACAAGGAAAAATTTCTCCCAGCAAATCAACGGCAGGTACACCAATACTTTTTGTGCCGAAACCGGATGGACGTCTTAGGTTGGTAGTTGACTACCGAGGACTAAACAAAGTCACTATCCACAACAAATATCCACTACCCCTTATGACGGAACTACGCGACCGTGTGGAAGGAGCCACTATCTTCACCAAGTTGGACCTGAAGGACGGTTACCACCTGATCTGCATAGGAAAGGGCGATGAATGGAAAACAGCTTTTCGCACACGATACGGCTTATATGAATATAATGTCATGCCATTTTGTCTGGTAAATGCACCAGCCACTTTCCAATCAATAATGACTATGATCCTGAAAGACTTTCTTGATGAAAGAGTGGTAGTATACATTGATGATATACTTATATACTCTAAATCTGAGAGGGATCATGTCATATTGGTTACAAAAGTGTTAGAAAGACTGCGAGAATACAAGATGGCCATCTCGCTTACGAAAAGTACCTTCCATGTCACATCAGTGGAGTTCCTAGGGTATATTGTGGCTGTGGATGGAGTTACTATAAGCGACAGAAAGGTGGAATTAATCAAGGCCTGGAAACCACCCAACTCGGTAAAAGAAATTCAAATATTTATGGGATTCGCCAACTTCTAGCGGCGGTTCATAAAGAATTTCCCCGCACTATGCGCGCCATTTACTGATTTGCTTAAAGGTAACCCGAAGGATTTTTCTTGGGGTGAAAAGCAACAGCAAGTGTTTGAGGAGCTCAAACGTCGGTTCATCATAGCTCCGATATTATTCATTTTCATCCGGACAGGGAAACAGTAGTGGAAATGGATGCTAGCGATTACGCCCTGGGATGTGTCCTTTCTCAATATTAGGACAACAAACTACATCCTGTCGCTTTCCATTCTCGAAAGTTGACACATGCTGAACGCAACTATGACATTCATTTCAAGGAATTGTTGGCAATGTTAGTTGCATTGGAAGAATGGCGACACTATCTTGCGAGGACTGATGAACCTTTCACCATATACACCGAACATCAAAACCTACAATATTTTCTCACTACAAAGGCCTGGTCGGCAAGACAAATTCGCGGGGCTCAGAAGCTCACTGATTTTAACTTTAAAATCATTTATCGACCTGGAACCAGAGGAGGCAAACTGGATGCTTTAAGCAGGCGGCCAGAGTACCGCCCTTAGGAGGGAGCTGAGCATGCCAAGCAGGCTATACTTCAGTCTCATCACTTTGAAAACCTACAGAAGAAACGAAACTTAGTCGTCTCAGTTATATGTGGTAAAGAAAACTCCGAACACCTCAGTCAGCGGTTGCCTCCAGAGGAACAGAACAATATTATAAAGATTAAAAGACTTCAACAGGAAGCAAGAATCCCGACTCGAGGTTCCAAGCTAGCCGCCGGTCATGCCCTATACAGTACCGAAAACAACATAGTTCCTGCAAATAGGCAAGTGCTCATTGGGACAGGATTGATTATCAGATTACCAATCGGAACATATGCACGTATTGCACCACGTAGTGGATTAGCAGTCAAGCATGGTATTTCCATTGGAGCCGGAGTAGTGGATGCGGACTATAGAGGGGAGGTTAAGATCCTCCTAGTCAACACTACTGACAATCCTTTTCAGGTACACACTGGAGACCCGATAGCCCAGATGATTGTGGAAAAGGTTGATGAGAGAGAACGCCATGAAGTTATGGTGTAAGATGAAACTGAACGAGCCAGCCAAGGGTTTGGCAGTTCAGATATACGGTTGGAAGAAAACCAACCACAATTATGTTTCCTATATTCTCACGTAAAGCATGAATATTTGGACTCAACGGACATTACCGCACACCCGATATTGCCTAAAGGACAAACACTAATGTTGAATGCAACAATTGCAAAGTGCGAAGTCAAGAAATTTGATATAAAATTCATGGAACGGGTAAGAGAAATGGCAAACGAGGATCCAGATTGACTAGACCGAAAGAAGGAACTGGAAAGTTTACGGAATGATGGCAAAGAAATGCCGAAACAATGGACCCTAACAGATGGAATGCTCTACTATAAAGAACGCCTATATGTTCCTCAAAACGAACACCTGCAGATAGCGATTGCACAAAGCTGTCAAGACTCTAACATCGCAGGACATTTCAGTCAAGAAAAGACCCTGGAAATTATCACAAGAGACTTTTATTGGAAAGGAATAGCGAACTGGATAAACGACTATGTACGATCCTGTACTGAGTGCCAAAAGGCTAAGGCACCAAGACATGCACACTTTGGGCTGTTACAACCACTACAGGTACTATTTGCTGCTTGGGCATCTACCTTGTTGGATTTTATCACACAACTTCCCAAATCTGCAGGATACAGCCAGATCATGGTTGTAGTCGACCCGTTCACCAAAATGGCACACTTTATTGGCTTAGAAGAAAACGCGACTGCAAAGGACATTGCAGAAGCATTCATCAAAGAAGTTTGGAAACTTCATGGGTTACCCAAATAAATCATTTCCGACATGGACGCAAAGTTTGCAGGAGAATTTTGGGAATCATTGTGCAAGACATTAAGCATCAAAAGAAAGATGTTTATGGCTTACCATCCTCAAACTGATGGATAAACGGAAAGAGTCAACCAAGTGCAGGGAGGCTACCTTCGAATATTTGTCAACTACGATCAGGATGACTGGTACCATCTACTGCCGTTAGCCGAGTATGCATATAACAACTCCGTAACAAGCCCACATGGAATAACCCCTTTCTTCGCCAATTATGGTTACCATCCTCAAACAGAATGGATGAAGGGGCAAGAAGCTCAGAATCCGGGAGCAACTATGTATGCTCACTGGATGAACGCGATACATGAAAAGGCAAAGGAATCCCTTGAGAAGACTCGTGAAGGGAGGAACAAGTACTATGACCACAAAGCTCGCAGTCAACCAAACTTTAAAATTGGCGACATGTTATGCTAAACATGAGGAATATACGTACCAAGCGACCGTCCAAGAAGTTAGCGCCAAAATTATATGGCCCGTTCAAAATCCTAGAGCAAAGAGGAAACCTTGCCTACATATTGGAAATATCAGAGCGAAGGAGAATCCATCCAGTATTCCATGTATCGCTACACGAGCCATACCGAAAATCAATTCGACCTGGCCGAGAACAACCACCCCTGGCACTGGAAGAAGTTGAAGGTGACCTTGAATGGGAAGTGGAAAAAATCATCTAGAGTGAAATAATCTCATATGAGCAAAGGTTCAGAGGACGTTCACGAACGATCCAAGAACTTCGATACTTTGTCAAGTGGAAAGGATGTTCCGAAGATGAGAATACCAGGGAACCAACAGAGCACTTAAAGCATGCTTAAGATGTTGATAGAAGATTTTCACAGGGAAAATCTGGTAATGGCAAAGTTGGGCTAAGTAGTATCTACGGAAAGGTTTTTCCTCCAGTGTCCAAGTTATCGCAGAAGGTTTTTCAACCCTACCGGTAGGTGTACTAAAAGGAAGAATTGCTTCGAGACGAAGTTAGGAAGGGAGAGCTGATGTTACACATATGGGATATGGTACTAGACTTTCGAGTCTAAAGATGTGATGGTATATAGCGCCGGGAGGTGACTATATGGACTACAACCCACACAGGCAAGAAGTAGGATCGTATCCAGAACTACTCAGGCTCGGTGAAAGATGATAGAGTAATTTATCCAAGTGGATCTATGTTAAGGTTCGACTATCTATATCGCGCAACTGGCAACGATATATGATTCAGTCTATCAAGACACTTGCTCACTACCATTGCGACTACTCCAAGTCCAATAGTTTTCCCGAGCACTTGATAGAAGAATCCGACAGTCAACTTTAACTAGAGGTGGCTAGAGGGAGAGCGGAATGAAGGTTTGATTTGATAAAGTTATAGATAGGAAATAACAAAGATGGTTGCGTGAAGAGCTATCTACCTGTCCCCCTATGGGTCCTTATATAGGCCTCTTCCCGCAACCCTAAACCTTATGGCTGTGCAAGTGCGCAGCCATGTGAAACTCAAACATCATATGACCTTCTAAGTGCGAAGGTCATCTGCACTAATAAAAACCACATGACACACTAGTGTGCGTCATGCGCGAAACCCACATGACTCTAAAGTAGTCATGTGTGCGAAATCAACTCATAATAACCTCATGACTCACAAGTGTGCGTCATGCGCAAAACCCACATGACTCTAAGTAGTCATGTGTGCGAAATCCTCGTAAGCCTCACAAGGCTTACTCTGCTTTTCTGTCCTTCCTGCCTTGCGCTCTCCTAGGCAATCGTGACATTAGCTCCCCTCTCTTATTGCCTAAGTCCCATTAGGCTTCTTGTCCTACCATCTACCGTAGTAGAGGTCTCCTCTGATTCCATCGCGAATTCTCTCCACCAATGCTCCCAGCATTTCCACATGTCCTTCCCGTTCCTTTCTTGCTGATCTCTCTCGTCCTAGTTCCCTCCGCTGGTTCTCGATTTGTTTTTGAAACTCGGTTTCGTTTTCGTTGGTTCTTGGTCTCATGACTTCGATATTCGTATGTGCTGTTGCGAGTTGGGTTTGCAAGTTTTGGATTTTTTGCCTCATCTCTTCCACCGTTGTGGAATCGATTTCCGTGGGGGTGTCTTCCTCGTTCTCGT